>NW_019104497.1:350865-389696 GCF_001995035.1 Momordica charantia
AAGAAAATTAATTGAAACCCAATTTCGTATACATAATTATAATGACATTAATAAAACGTACTTGCAATCTTGAGGAACGCTCCACGAAGGAGTGGAGGCAGCTTTGTCCCGGGGAGTCTGCGTAAAAAAGGTATTCCAGTCATGGAGCAGAATCTTGAGATCGTGAACTTTGTTGTCGAGGCCGACGCAGCAATTGGCGTGCATGGTGGAGACCCGGTTGAAGTCCCGGCTGGGCTGACAGAAGCCTCCGAAGTTGGCAGTGTCCAGAAACCTTATCTTGAGGCCTATTTTAGAGATCAATGGGCTGGTCTTGATCTTGTTGAGCACGTCTTGGTCGTGCTGGCCCGGATATATGGTCCTGGATTGGTACCAAAACTTGTAGAATTTGATTGTTTTGGGATTTGATTTGACGTAGGTGAACCCCCCGTTGGGGCGGTTGTTTAGATCCTCCGAATTCCCCAGAAAGTAATCGCACGCAATCTGAAAATCCGCATCTGGGTGGAAGTGGTTGAAGGGGTCTTGGAGCCACATGATATCAGAATCCTGCGCCAACCCAACAAATAAAACTGTGTTAGTAACTGAAGAACGAGTGTTTGGTTTTGGTTTTAGGGGCATTTTGCATTACGGTGAAGACGAAGCTGAAACCCATCCGGAGAACAGAGGTGAGAAATTCGATTCTCCGCCACATCATCTGGAGGTAGTCAGAGGTCATGAAGTAGGCCTCGCTGGAGAAATTGATGCCTTGTGTGTCCAGTTCGTAGCAATGCGGGTGCAACGCCACGCAACGGGCATACGCCTTTTTGTCCATCGTCACTATTACCAAGTGCTTCAGTAGCCTCTCCGTTCCGTTTCCGATGTGGAAGCTTTCCAGAAACAGATCCAGTAGCGAACCCGGCTCCGCCCACGCGTCGTTCAGTGTTGTCAATATTACCGTTCCATCTTCCGTCGATGCATTCTTCAGAATTTTTTCCTGTTTTTCATTTTCAATCTGTTTATATTAAACCATTTTTGGAACAGGAAAAAGAATAGGCAGAGAGCAGTTGGAGAGCGGGGGAATTTGTTTCTATATATTAGGGTTTAGACTTTAGTTTGGGAGAGAAAAAGATAATAATTGCAGCACAATCACCCACTCCGCATTGTAAAATCCTGTCCCCTTGCCTTCCCCTAACTCTAACTCCATCACATTCTCTCTCTCTCTCTCTCTGGCATATTATTAAATATATCTATTCACAGCCGCACACAATTCCACCCTACTCTAAATCACAAGAAATTCTCTAGACCGATGAATATCTATCTTGTGCTTATTATCATTCGACGAAAATTGACAAATAGGAATGGAAAATGTAAAAATAGAGAATCTTTAAAAGGACGATGAATTATCCATTTCTCAATGAAGTGACATAGAGACGGACGCCCACCATTAGCACCTCAAATATCTTCCGTGTGAAATTCATTTCAAATTCCATCCTATCTATTTAAAACCTCAAGAACAAGAAGGAAAAGAGAGAGAGAGAAAAATATATGGTGCCCACTCCACTCGCCACGAGAACAGAACGCAACGCACGCGCTGCAGAGGACGGCAGACGCTCCCTCACCCACCAAGATTGATTATCCAAGAATTCCGCCCACATTTTTTTTTTGGTTGTTAAAAGGGAAAACCATTACATGGTTTATTAAAGAGGTGAAGTCCTCCCTTGGCCTTTAGATATAAATATATCAGTTCAGGAACAAATTACAGCGGTCTCCGTTAAACTCATTCATTAAACCGAGGACTGGAAAATCGAGTTTCTAATTGGGCGTAGTTGGATGTTGGAAGGAAGGTGTAGAAAATTCCTTGGGTTTCATTCCGATTCTATAATCTAGAAGGCACTAAACGGAATCGGTATCGGAATCAGAAGGGCAGCGATTATGCAGAAAAACAAACAAGAGATGATTGTGATTGAAAATGAGAAATAATTAGAAAAAATGTCGAGAAAGTGAGAGAGAACTGACCAGAAGAGGGTCTGTGGTGAGAGAAGGGGATGCAGAGGGGCGGTAGGTGGTGTAGGAAACGGGGAGAAATCTGAAAGGATTAATGGCGGAGTTGTAGAGAACGAGGATAGCCAGAGCAACGCCGAGCAGCACGAAGGAGATCCTGACCGTCCTCCGGGGAACAATGGTGGAAGGAGCGGCGGCGATTTGAAGGTCAGCGGCGGAATTGGAATCCTTCATCGAATAGATTGTGTATTGGTGTGGAGATGAGGAGGAGGAGGAGGTTAATGCTATGTATATATTTTGATGGTGGGCGTAATGGTTGACTCGGACTGGGGAATTAAAAGTAGACGAAAGGAAGTCAAAGGCATAGCCATGGCGTTGTTGTCATGTGGACGTCAGAGAGACAGAAGAAAGAAATTAATTAAAGTAGCAAATGGCAATAAAAAAATAAAAAACTAAAAGATTATTGGTGGAGAAGGAGGAGAGGAAGCAGACAGCAGGCGAGGCGATGATATTATAGGAGATAGAGATAGGGTTATTGCAATTTGGGAATGCCGGCTGCCGCCCTCTCTAATCCTGAATCCTCATGCTCCCTCCTCCTCCTCCTTAGTTTGTCTCTCTTATCCAATTCCCCCATTGATTACTATTTCTGAAAATGACTGCAATTAGAACCGGAATCTCCCTCCCCTCCCTAAATATCAAATGCTTTCATTCCCACTTTTACCCTCTCAACCCTCTACTCTATTTTCTTTCATAACCCACCCAAAAAATACAAATTACAAGGCAAATATCACCGCCCTTATTTATTATTATTATTATTATTATTATTATTATGTTCAGGAATTGACACCCGTCTCTCATTAAAAGGTTAATTTTTAACTCTATTTATTGTATTAAAAAAATATTATTATTATTATTGTTATTTGAGAATCACAATTTAATTCTCAACCGGGACTCCAAACCACCTGGTCTAACTCCGAGGATGTCAATTTCAGTGTTTGATTTGGATACCTTTCAACGCAAGTCCAACCGGCTCTTTGCCTGGCTGTCGGTTTTCAACCTCCTTCATTTATTAACCATAGTTAATCACTCCCTCAAGTCCGTCCCCATTGCCTTATCTGTCTATTGATTTAATTGGCCAACACATATGATATGAGTTGGGATTCCCATTTTCTTTTTTTATATACTATTTTCTAAAATATTCCATTTTCTTATCTGTAACTTTCACATTAAAACTAAAATATCGTTAATTATTTATATCTCAAAAACAAAAATATTGAGTTTTCAACCTGTCCTGTCCGTCAGAAGAAAAAACGGGGGAAAGAAAATTAAAAGAATTTATAATAATCAACAAGGAGGAGGAAGGAAGAGTATGCGAAGTTGAAATAATTGAGCCGGTTTTAAGGACCACTTGCAAATTGCGAAAAACACGCCATCGAAGTGTTCGTTTTGGGACAATAACAATTTTAAAATGTTACCTAATGTCTGCTACAACTTTTTCAAAACAAGAAATTCCGTAAATTAGAGTTCAACAAAACTTGTCTGCCCTTTTCTACCGCTAAAAGATATTATTTGTTCTAACCCATCTTTTTATATTCCAAGACTTCATTTTTAAAATTTATTTAAGATTTTAATATTTTTTTAAATTATAAAATATATACAACACTTGGTTCTAATTTTTTTTTTTACTCAAAATTGGGCGTAACTGGTTTTGAATCTACAAGTCATTCCAGTACCAAAACAAAAATGATTTCAAAAATTAAAGATTTAGATATAAATCAGCTATAGAAAAGTAACTGATTATTAAGCTGCCACCCTACGTTGTAGCTTTTTTTCTTCTTTTTTACAATTAATCTTAAAAAAGAGGAAATTATCAAAGATGACAAAATTACCTTCCATTTATGCGATAACTTTTTTTTTTTTTTTTTTAACTTTTACCTCGACAAGAGAGCGTAACTTCAAAAAGAAAAAAAAAAAAAGAATTTATTCATGTGCGTCAATTGGTACAGAGTAGTCCACATGGGTTGGCAATCTCATAACAAGTTATTTGAACTGACCAATGATTATTTTAATTAATTTATATAAATAAAGTTGGAAGTATTAAAAGGGTTATAACGGTAAATCACCGTATGCTTGATCAACTCCAGAAAACTTCCTTAGAATGTAGTAAGCAAGAAAGAGGGAGGCACCCAAAAGGCACCATTTTCCCAAAGGGCTTCCATTTTTTATGTTCCATAGCCCATAGCCACCCTGATCTCCGTTCCTGCAAGAATTAATCAACTATATTAATGGCTTCTCTCATTTGCTTTCAAATCTTTTAGATTCTTACTAATGTTATATGATATAAACTTCAAATCTTCAGGGGTGTTGAGTTCAAACTTGTAAGCATTTTATTTTTGGTTTTCTGTTTATAAACACTAGTACTATGTGTTTTTACTAGGGGTGGAAAACTGAAGCAACGCATAATTTCTAGATATAGAAAACTCAAAAAACAAGTAGTTATCTTGCAAGTTCAACACAAGAGCTAGGTAATATGCCTTGGTCTTGGCTCGGAATGAGCCGCAGCTGGTTTCCTGGATCGGAGCTCCGAGTTCGGCTGTTGTGGCGTGGTTGCGGTAGTTGGAGCTGGCGAGGATTCTTCGGTAGGGACTGGAATGTTCTTCACCTGTAACATGATTTAGACTTCTGCTTAAAACAACTGATATGCTTGATCTCATTATATGTTGAAGATGTAGTCTCCTTTGAACACTTACCAATTTCCTAAACAAGAGAGAGTAGATTATTTCAATGTATCTCAGCTTGGCTTGTTTTTGGTCCTTGGTTAACTGCCTCCAAAACCCAT
The DNA here is from genome assembly GCF_001995035.1 of Momordica charantia. The sequence continues at coordinate 355,682 of NW_019104497.1, forward strand.
AAACTGATCCCATGTTCAGAGCTTTCTTTGCATATATGTTCCAAGTGTAGCTGCAAAACCATAATCAACAAGTGAACATCTAGATCATGCAGATTTTGTTATATTTGATGTTTATGATTTACTTACCTTTCGTATATTCGCCGAAGACCGGCCTCGGACATCTTGTTCCAATATCCAGCATCTGACTTGCACTTCTCAAAGAAGGCAGCAATCTTTTTGCTTGATTCATCTCCGTTGTTCGGATCGATGTGGAACCCCGAGACTCCGTCGACAAGAATCTCTGCGGGGCCTCCTTGGTTTGTTGCAAAAGTAGGCAATCCACAGTTCATTGCCTCAATGACTGTTAGGCCAAAAGCCTCGTAAAGTGCAGGCTGCACAAAAGCTCCCTTTGTATCCGCGATGCACCGGTATAGCTCGCCGTTGCGAAACCGATCAGTTTGAGCTGCTATCCATCTGATTTGTCCCCTGAGTTTATATCTTTCTATCAGGGAATGCATCTTTTTGATCTCTGCAATTTCTTCCCTGTCCTTTGATTTGGATGGATCAAAGAATCCAGCCACAACCACAAGGTTTACTAAACTTCTCAGCTTCCTGTTTTTACCATACCATTCAGTCAGTCCTGTAATATTTTTAACTGTATCAAGCCTTGCCATTGAGAAGATTATTGGCTTCTTCCTATCTGCAAGGAAACCTCTGTTCCAGAAATTTACAAGATAGGAAGTTAGAAGTGTACTGATGATTTTCAAATACTGTGTAGTGCAGAAGAGATGGAGAAAACGCATCAATTACATGTGCTCATCATTGTTTTCTTTGCCATAAAGTAGTTCCTCAATTTCGGGATGAAATTTAGTCAATCGCTTCGATTCCTCTGTGTAGGGAAAGTAGACAGATTGATCAGCCCCAGGAGCAGCAATGTTGAATTTGGGGTCAAACACATTGATACCTGAGACAACCCTATAAAGCCCAGGCATAGTAAAAGCCTCATGGCTTTCATATTGTCCAGGTCTGCTTTTGCTGTTGGACAAAACCTTTTGGTTAGCTTTTTAGAAGAATGCAGATCCAGCTGAGTTAATTACTGTTTAGTATTTTCTAACCTTCCGGAAATTTCTTGATATGTACTGGTTATAATGAAATCAGTTGCATTCATTGAGATCATGTCAGCTGTGAATTGACAGGAAAAATGATACTTGGGATCAAGCTCCTTCCATTTAGCATCTGAATCTTCGTATTTAGTTTTCTCTAAAGCGTGTGCGATAGTTCCCTGGTATCAAAGAAACTCAAGAATTTAGGAGTCCAGAAACCAAACATGAGTGTTTTTTTCAATCTATTTTTTGTTCCTCATATGAAGTGGGTCTATCACCTGTGTAATTCCAAGTTTCTTAGCCATCAAAGAAGCAACCAAGTTTCCATCAGTGTAGTTGCCAATGATGAGGTCTGGTTTACATTCCATAACTTCAAGGATCTTATCAGTGGCATCCTAGAAATGCAAATGAGAGTGGAGGATAAGCTAACAGAAGATGAATGAACTGGTTTGGCAAAATGTAAAAGAAGTTCTGAAATGAAGTACCTTGACAAATTTTTCCAAGTATGGATAGATGTCGAAGCGCGAAACCCATTGACGAAGGATGCCATTCTGTGTGAAAAATGGGACCCTGAGAATGTGAGAATGCTTTGTGTTTTCAACAGGCTCCAACTCCTGATTGCACTTCGTCCCTTGCGCGTCGGGTATAAGTCTCGTCACCTAAATGTGTCATTTGCAGTGCAGATTAAAGCATATGCTTCTGTGCCAAGAGGCAGAAACAAGGACAATGATATTGTGATCTCATATGCCTATAACAAACGTACCACAATAATCTGAGGCTTTGCTTTCAGGCCTTGCTGCTCAATCCTATGCAGCAATTCTTCTTCTAAAGCTCTCACTTGATCCAGAATGTAGACAACCTAGTCATCATTCTTGCAGCATGTGAGTAATACACAAGTCTGCAAAAATTTCAGGATGAGAACATTCTATTACTGAAATAAACAGTTGATCAAATTCAGACCTGACCACCGGTGTCGGGCAATCCGAGGACGCCCGCCTGGCCGAAATAGCCGTGAGGCGAAAAGATTACTACATTGAATGTGGTTGGAAGCTTGCTAAACAGTAACTCCAGTTTTTCTGGATCTGGTGCTTGGAGAACCTCAGAAAGAGTTAACATTGTTTCTCTGACTCTTTCTGCAGTACTTCCCCATCCTCTCTCAAATCCCCAGCCTTTCATCCTTTTGAGTATGAACGATAAACAATGCAATTAAATACAAGTTTACAAAAATAGGATTACAAAACAAGATTTCTTACGTTTTAGTAAGAGATAAAAATTCTTGGTCACCTGTGCTTAAATTCTTCATATGGTGTGTCTTTTGGCAGTGAAGATACATACACTTGTGCTGCAAGCACTGCCGTTTGAAGCTTGGAAACTGTGTTAAGTTTCTTATTGATCATAAGGCTCTGCAAGATTCAAATCCAAATACGTAATTCCTTGAATTGGGGTGCCAAAGTTTTCTTAAAATCTTCAACTTTCTGGAGTTCGGTGTTTCATATTTCCATACATACCTGTCCTCGATGGTGAAGAGCCAGCAGATAATCAACAAGTTCCTTAACATTCTGTGTATCCTTTCCAAACCTTGAGCTGATGAATTTCGAGATCAAGCTGACACCATTTCCGATCGACGATGGAAGGCTCAAGCGAGGGGCACTGAATTCAATGGCTCCAAAATCTATCTCCACAGCATTCTCATCATTTGCCCTGCACATAATACCAATCATTTTGCTAACTTTTACATTCATCAATCTAGAACTAAATATGGGGATTGGAAAGCAGAGCTTTTTTTGGCAATCAGCGTTCGTTGTTTTTTGTACACTCACCAATTCTCGTCAAAGATGGCTTCCTTAAATCTCAAGTACTCCGAAGCTGTAAGGCCTTCTACTTCCAAACTATCAGCATTCACCTTAACAAACTCCCAAAAACCAGGACTCGGCCGCACAGCTAGAGCGACATTCGGAGGGACAACAGCTGCCTCCTGCATATTCTCAGCCATCAAAATCCATCCTCATTCAAAGTATAAACAGTAGAAAAAGAGAGTTTCAAAATTACCTGAGTGTTACTGAGAATATAGCCAAGCAAGCCTTCCAAAACCTGGCTCCTCTCACGCTTGTCTTCAATTGTTATCTCCACATCCTTCATCAAGTTTTGGGATTTCATCAACCTTTTCCCATTCACAATAAACCTATTCACTCATATGGGTTAGCTTCATATCTCAAAAAGTTACAATTTTGTGTAGCAGAGGAACTGTGTTACCTGGAAAAGCATTTCTTCGTTGGATTATGGGTTTGCTTCAATGCATCGGTTAGACTTTCAGCAATTGGGGTATCTAATCTCATCAACGCGGCTGTTGCAGTGGCCATTTCTTCCAACAATTACACAACTTTCTCGATGAAGGAAGTAATAATTGCTCTGCTCTTTCCTTGTGATCTTTTGATATATATACTCACATTGAAAGACATTAAGAAATGTTATATTTGGTGAAGAGTGAGAGAGACATAAGGCTGAAACAGAAACAAGAATGGCGATTGAAGAGAAGAACATTCCTCAGGTTTCAGATATGGAAAGCAAGAAAGGAATTTAATTGTGGGAAGTTATTTCAGATTGCCTTTTCACAAAGATTTTTTTTTTTAGAGATGGAGGTAAAGAACTTCAAGCCACATTGTTTAGTTTTCTTTTGGTTTTTCATTGGTATTGAGAGGCTGCCTTTTATTCTTTCCTTCTTTCAATTTCATAAAGTTGCAGTTGCAGCAGCCTGAGATTCTCAAGATACTTTTGAAATTTTAGGCGTTTGGAGTTACCATGATTGAGAAGTTTCTGCTTTCAAACGTTATGTTGATTAGTTAAACAAAGTTGTAATTACTGGATTATTGGACAGCCAAGATGGTTATTCTGCCAAAATGAATCAGAGAAGTGTTAATAAATCAAGCGAATATCTTTAATTAGGTTTGCTTCCCGCAGTTAAACAATCCAACTATTTAATATTTATTAAAACCTTGTTTAGGGTCATTTTCTCCTCTATATTTACTAATTATTATTACGCATGATTCAATTTTCTCGAACCGAACATAGCTCCGAGGTAATTGATATATATCCTCAACCAAAAGATTGTGAGTTCGATACCCCACCCCACACATGTTGTACTAAAAAAAAAGTGTTTCGCACAAAAGAAGTTCAGTTCAATTGTTGATACAGTTAACTCAAAATAATACCATCAAACTTAATATGATCATTTCCAAATCTTATGGCTGTAACTAGAACCATCATGTTTTAAAATTTTAAACTACGAATGGCCTTATAAAGATTTTGGCCATTTACTTACCTAATTTCATCATTCATGCATTGATTATTTTTCAATTAAATTTTAGACCAAAATTTTAATTATATTTCTAAAAACGTACAAATAAAAGTATAAGAAGCCAAAAGCTATAGGGGTTGAAGTAAGTATCTTTTTTTCTTTTTCTTTCTTCTTTTTTTTTTTTAGAAAAATCCTATCTTCTATTCAAAAGTAAAACAATTTATTTTATTTTTTAGTACAACACATTGGGATAAGCAGATTTGAACCTCCGAACTATGTTTATATTGGCGGAGAAGAAAGACAAATTCTAATTAATTTGATAATAATTTATGAAGTCTTTTATTTCAAAAAAAAAAAGTTTGATAATAATTTCATTTTTTGTTTTCTGTATTTAGAAATTATGTTTGATTTCTCATACTTTATAGATATGGTTTTTGCCTTCTTTTAAAACATTATGAATTATTTTTATTAKCCAAAATTATTTAAAAGAAAAAAGTTATTAAAAATTAATTTTATGATGTAATTTTAAGAGTAAAACATGGCACCATACCCCCCGATCCTATAATAGTTAATAACTAATTGAGTTCATTCTCCTTATCAATCAAACGTTTTTGCGAGTCTTCCCTCCTTAATAGAGCTGCTGCTTTGAATAATCTGTAGAGTCGATTTAAACTAAAACTGACCAACATTTCGAAGGAAGAAAATGTTGCTTTCAACATCCAACCAACACCGACCACCGACCAACGACCCCTAATCTGCTGCATTGGGTTTAGATGTATGAGACCTCAAATTTCCGAGTTACATTCAATATACCGAGCGCTCAAAGGAAAACCCATCAAGCAATAGATTGACAGTAAGATCAGTGGATGGGCATACATTCCTATAACATGATGAGGTTATAAAAGGGCAAAGAAATTCATGGACGCTAGCAATGCCTAAATTGGCTATATTCGTACATGCTTCAATTCTATAAAAATAATCAACTATATGTAAATTATAATAAAATTTCTATTTTCCATGAATAAACTAAATCACCTACTTTACAAAACAATTGGAATCAGAGACTATATAAATGAAGTAAACTAATCACTAGACGCAGAAACATTTGGTTTCCAAAAACAGAAAGCCATTTAACTAAAAGTTAACTCCAAACATCCACCTTTCCCATTATATAAACCATACAAAGAGCAGAGGAGCAGAAAATAGTGTTTCACATAGGCACCAAAGAAATTAAACATGAACCCACTGATGGGAGTCAGTCAACCACACAAAATAAACAAAGCAGGGTTTGGAATACTTAACCACACAAGTCATCAATATCACAAGCGAGAAGTTTAACACCTTCAAACCAAACTTCAGACTTCAAGTGGAACCAGTGGAAGATTTAAAATTTAAAGACAGGTAAGGACTAAGGAGGCCACCCCACACTTCAGCAATAGAACATAACCCTCTTAACATTCTCTTTCAGGGCCGGCAATGGACGAACAGCGGCATTCAAACCCGGAGCCCGTGTACTGCGAGCACCAGCACCAGCACCAGCAGCACCACCAACTCCACCTCGTCCAGCAGCAGCACCGCTGCTGATCGACCCACTATCAGAGGTTTCAGGTTCCATATAAAAACGAGCTCGGAATGCAGCAAGATGAGCGTAATACGCTGGGGGCACTGCAGAAGGTCAAACCAAATTAACAAACCACGAACCAGGGAAGAAGATAATACAACAAATATCTCATCCAGATGGGTTATGTGGAACAATTTCAAATCAAATCAATGGGAGACTCACCAATAGAAACAGAACGGGTACACCTTGCATACCTGCAACAATTGAAAATCCCAAATTTAAGCCAATCTCATACCCAAAAAATACATATACATATATATATATATATAAAACAGAGAGCTAGTCTCATAATTTGTGAGCGTTAGTAGTAAAGCAGAAACTTAGATGGGGGGAAAATAAAAGAATGTTATAAGCAATTTTAGCGAGGAATAACTCACGTATAGCAAAGGTTATTCGTTAGTGTCTGCAATCCATCAGCTGTGAACTTGTTCTCGTCCCACAAAACATGGTAATGAGCAGGACGACTTGTACCCTGGCCAACAAGTATCATAGGGTTATTTAATAACTCTTCATCCTGGCAATAGACATATTTAAGAATAAAATATTTCCATATATAATTCCTGCCTGGATTCCAGCATGGCTGCACAGGTAGAAGTCAAATTCAGTGGGATGACAAATTTTGGAGTCAACAACAGTACCTAACATATCCGTCGGCAAAGTTAAATTCATGTTTAGAAACAAAAATAAAAGAATGAAATAAACTAAGAAATTGTGCTTCAATAATAAAAACAAATCTTATGAGTACTAGCGGAATTTCAGTCAACAAACTCAATGCACAGTAAACTACTACATATTAGTCTAAATTATACCAGGTAATATGTTTCCACTCTTGTCAACCGCATGGCGGTCATTATGGTTATTTGCAAACAACCTAGTGTGATGACGCTTCTGTACCACAACAAAAGTCACTGGAGGTTGGTAGTTTGGTTCCAAAGAAGCACATGCCTAAACCGATTCAAACGGAAAAGTATATTAGCAACAAACACAAATACATCACCTATTACAAAATTCCCGAACCAGAAATATCACAAATCATCTTAAAGATACATGATCACATGCATATCCTTTTACCTTCCGAATGGCATCCAGCTCATGCAACAAAACTTGGTAGAATTGTCCTTCACTAACTCCATCCCTGCAAAATAAATTTTTGGATAGAAGTCAAACAAACAATAAATGAAAATGATGTTTTATTCACGATCAGACATTAGATAAGAAACAACAAAAAAATGCCTGTAAAATATGATGCGTTGGGGTTTCTGTCCAGTTGCTCTACGGAAGGAGATGAGGAGTTCCCTGTACCAAGGGAGGGGATGGGCAACAAATAAGGACACATCAGTTTATTAAGACAAGTTCAATGTGGAATCATGAAATAGATAAATTAAAATCATCAAGTTCATCTACACAGAGCACAAAAAACCACTTATAAGTCGTACTTGATCATTCCACCCGTTACTGTCCCCCTTACGGGATCTTGCCATGTTTTGAATAGATCTTGAATAAGCTCTTGCCTATGGGCTTGAGCACTGACTAAACCAGCATATTTTGTAACTTCCGGCCAATCTTGAGAAGCCACAACCTATTGTCAAGATATTAGTATCATATTAAAAGTGGCTTAAATTAAAAAAATAAACCAATAAAATTAAAAGGTGTCGTATGATCGTACAGCAGCAATGGATGGACTTGAGTCTTCCCCCGGATGAGGATGGGTTACATCAGCACCAAATATAATGGTAGGCCGGTCACTAACCAAGGGTATACGCCTAGATAACGCATCAACAAGAACAGTGTTCCTTCCCCCAACCTTGACATTAATCTTCAAGGCAACATTGGCCAAGTACTGTTTACTCATTTTGAAGACATGTTTTGTCAAACAGCACTGGGAAACGAGGCCAAGATCTGTCTCACAGATACGTTTTAAGTCACCTGAAAAAAATGGGGAAAAAGTGATTAAAAGACATCAAAATATTAATAATAAATAGAGTATTCCAATTGGCATACCATAAAGAGATCCATTGTTATCTGGTAAAACAACAATAAGCAAATCAAGCTCCTTTTTCTGGGGTTGGAGAATGCTCATTGCATCATGATACCGAGTTTTAAGGGCCTTTTCAACTTGATCAGGACGAGCAAAAATAGGAGGAAGCACTGGTTCCGGATTGAACGCCTACAATCATGGTAGAAAGCTTTAGCATTGGAAAAATTTGATGAAAACCTCACCACTTATTAAAGTCAATAAATTAATGTAAAGGAACCAAGGTTATTACCATGCCAGAAATGTAACACATTTGAGCAAGCTCAAAACAAAACCCACGAGTGACACTGTCTTGCACATAGCGAGAGAAATTGATGCACATCCAGTTGTTAACCGTACCACCATTGAACATTTTCTGCAATAATTCATGATGAACGAAGAATAAGCAGAAGTTATTCTTCCATAAATAAACTCTCAAACCCATTATTGGACAAACATCCAGCACAATAATAGAGATAACACACAAGCAAGGAAACTGACAGGGAAGGGAAAGTTCTCTCTCAAACAAGCCAACTAAACTAGCATGGACAAGGAATACGAAAACTTTTCATCCAGATGAATATGACATCTCACTCATTGTAGGACATAATATTAGATAACTTTAAATATATTAGATAACTTTAAATTTTAAGCTCCTCTTATAGCATACAAAATAAGGAAAGAAACAGGAAACTAAAAATTTCAAACGAAAACAACAGATTCAGTCTCAGCAACAAAAAGTAAACCAGGAAAGGGAAAAAAAGACAACTCTAAAACTGCATATTAACCACCTTAAATCAATTAAAGGAAGTTTTAAACTAGCATATTAATTCTGCGGCCACAATTACCTTATTCATCATATTCCACTGTCCAACTTGTGGCAAGCAATCTTTTTCCCTGCCTGTATCGTGATATTTTAGCTGCAAAAAAAAATGAAATTATCGTACATATAGCATTATGTAGACAAAAGGGTATTCTAAGCTCAATTGTAGTAAAGGATACACTACCCATGGTGGAGGAAGAATGCGAGCTTCAACAGAAGCAAGCTTCTCACTTATCTTAATTCCAAACTCCTGTGCATATGGATCCCTATGATATGCATTATGACGAACAGTCTGCAATTAAAAAAATGTTAGCAAGTTAAAAACGATGGATTATCTGAAAGATAGATTAGCATAACTCTAAATTTATGCAAGGAGCACTCCACCAGTAATTAAGTGTCACAAAACAAACAAGGTAAACAGAAAAAGTTAACGTATTTTTAGAGTAAAAGGATCAAAGCAATCAAATTCCGTGCAATTACACCCAATTAAATATATTGGGACACAAAAATTTTAGAGATGACAGATATTTCCAGACCTGCGTAATGTCTGCCTCTCTATCTTGAGGTCGTTGGCATGTAACCTTGAGCAGAGCAGTTATCTGTCTTTCATTGAGCCTCTTGGAATACCTCTGGCCTTCAACAATTTTACATACCTGAAATCAACAAAATTTTCAATACTAAAACTTATATACATACATTGGGAAGGACTCATCCACATAAATTAGCCATACCAAAATATTTAACCAGTAAAGTAAAACATTGAAGCAAAAACATTACTTCCATAGGTAGATAGTTTGGTCTCTGCTGGTTCCCTACTTGAAGACAAGGCCATTGAGTATGTTGAATAGCAAACCCATATGTTTCATAGAAATATTCCACTACCGATTTCATAGTGCCTCTTTCATCAACCGGAAAACTAGTACAGATAAAAAGTATAAGAGATCAAGTTCAATATATACAAACTTAGTTGAGCAAAGGTTTGCAACTCAGTTAGAAATATTACTCACGTTAGCTCCCGTGTTGCTTGTGATGTCAAACCAGAAATGCGATATTTTCTACGCATATTCCCACGGTGGGTCACTTCAACCCTGACACCTCGAAGTGCCTTCTTTATCTGAAATTACTTAAAGAAATTCAGGCATATACCCTAAGTAGAAATTATAATATTATGAAATGTCATTGCATAACAAAATTAGGAAAGAGAACAGCTTGAAATAGTCCTAGCAGTCTCACTAACTTGTAAAATAAAATATAATGACCTAAACAATAAGAAGCATCCTACCTTCACACGGTCAGCATCAGACAATGGTCTGGATGACACATCACGGTTGAGAAGCTGAGTTACAAACTCAATGACAGGCAAAGGCTCTATGAAAGCAGTAGATGACATATCTGCATCCATTAACAAATAGTCACTTAACATGAAGGGCTAAATATAAACTGGAAAATTAATTTACACAGCTTCCATTTCTGGAAACATAAAATGCAAAGAATATAGACTGTGGCTGGCCAATACCAATATTTAGAGAAAGTCCCATTTGAGTAGGGCGGATACTCTGATAAAAGCCACGCCAGCTTTCCAGCCCCTCACCCAGTGTCTGGCGTCGTCCAAGATCTGGAGAATAAAATGATCGAGCCACTGGACAGTACCTAGAAGATCATAAAATTTTCATTTATTAAAATTCAATCCAATAAACTAAAAATTGTATAAAATAGTATAAATTAATACCCCTGCCTTGAAGTAGGCAATTCACGTAAAACAATATCCAAAACTTGAAGGGCTTCCTGAGGGGCATCAGCCTGCCTGCCCTGCAGAAAGAGTCCTAAATGGTGTAGGTCTGCACGTGCAGCGAATTTGATGACAACTTTAAATTCTCTCTCCCGTCTACACCAAGAGGGACAAATCATCAAGGAAAATGGAAAGAACAAAAATCAGAGAAAGAAACATTCACAAGGGGAGGGTAAGGAACCTCTGTCCTCCCGATCCATCTTCTTCATCAAAAAGAGTGATTCTGAACTCATTTGATACAAAAGGAAGGGGGCCAGCTGTATATAAACTTTTTCTTCCATCATAGGCAGGAAGACGATCTCCGAGGTGAGAAGCCTTGTATAATTTCACTAGCTGCTGCATTACAGCTCGATTATACACACGTGAAGTGACTTCTGGTGTAATAGTAACCTACTTGCAGCAGAAAAGGTCAGTGTAAGCTTAGAATACAAACAATATTAGCTGCAGTACAGAAGAGAATGCTCACATCATACTGATGAAGATCCTTATCTGGCAGCTCAGCAAAGAAGTGGTTAGCCTTAACAATACACCTTGTGCCATTGCTACCCTTTCCTGGTCTAAGAGGGAACCTCATAGATTTACTAGACGGAGGTGCAGCTTGAATTGATTGGCTTGGATCGGATTCCTGTTGAATGGAAATCTGCTGAAATTGTTGTTCTACAGATGAAGTATCAGGTGGGTTGGAGGAAGAACTCGCCACAGATGAGATTGGCTGAGTCACCCCACCTTGATACACTGGGGTTGCTTGGTGCAGCTCGGGAACTGGTGGCCTGGATGGGCCACCAGAAGAAGGTCCTCCCCCAATGCCACCACTCATTCCACCACGATTACCACCACCATAGTTACTACGTCCACCATGCTGATATGGCCCACCTCTACCCCTGCCCTGGTATTCAGGAGGTCCTCCAGAGTGCTGATGTTGAGACATTCCTCGGCCACGGCCACCGCCTTGACCTCCACGGCCCCCTTGGGAACCCCAACCTCTACCACCCTGGTATCCACTTCCACCACCATGTTGCTGTGAGGGGTCTCTCCTTTCACCTGATCGTTGAGAGCCACGGCCACCACCAACCTCCTGAGATTCGGAGCTCTCACCACCACCTTCAGCTCTCTTCTTCCTCCCCATGATGTCTGCAAACGAATAGAGAGTTGAACTTGGCAAGCTAGAATTGGAAAACGCGTGGTCATTTTATCAAAAACTTCCCAAGTGTTGACGATAGAGGACTAAAGGAATTAAAATTATAGAAATACATAATTAAAAATAAAACTGAAAAAAAGTGCTTATGAGGCACCCAGTGATCCGAGTAAAAATATTCTCCGTAACGTTAAAACACAAATTATTATTTCTCCGATGCTCGATACGTGTGGTTCTTTTCGAAAACTAAAAACAATGAATTAAACATTATACGCTTCTCGATTACAAGAACTGACCAGAAAATTAGAAGCGTCCACTTTAGAACCACCACCAAAATAAAAGGGAAAATAGTGCAGAGGCCGAACCCTAACAACAGAAAAGATTAGCACTCATAGTATCGACCAAAATCCAACAAATAACTAAAAACCCTAAGCGTCGGACGTCCAGAATAACTTAGGAATCGATAAATCGGTGAGCAGGATCTAAGGATCGCACACCGACGGAAAAAGAAGAAAGTAAGCAACAGAAGAGAAAAAGAAAAGGAAGATCCGACGATAGAACTCTCAAAAGTAACTTAGATAGCAAAAGACCAGAAAAACATACAACAGATCCACACATACTTCAAGCAGAAGAAAGCGAAAAATTACAGCCGAAAGAAAAAGAAAATCAGGGAAAAAACAATGACATTGAGGAATGCGAAGAGAGTAAGTAAGGGCGAAAACCTAAGAGGAAAATTAGTAGAACATTTACCTCAGATGAGAAGAAAAGGGTGGCCGGAAAACCGCCTGGTGCCGTGCGAAGAGAAAGGAAAAGCAAAAAACAAAAGGAGGAGTGAAATCGCAGCACTCTCGCGTCGGTTCACTTTACAGAGCGAGAGAGCCAGAGAGGGTGATAATAAAGAGCGAGAGAGCCAGAGAGAGAAAAGCCCTTGCCTCGCCTTTCGCCTTTCGCCTTTCGCCTCTCTACTACTACTTCTACTTTGTTACTTTCACTTGCTTTTGGAAGGACACCCTATAATGCTCCCCACACCCTACATATAAAGCAGCGGGTAGGTCTTCGAAAAAGACAACTCCATCCCTCTCCCCCAAAAAATTAAAATTTAAATAAAATGGAAAAGTAAAAATCTCATTTTAATTATTGCCAAGCCCCTCCTCCGCCGTGGCACATATCAAGACAACGACTGGTCTACGTATTACGTGGCAAGTCTTCACTGTTGCTGACGTGTCGTTGCCAGGTTGGTGGTGGGTCCCTCTCGTAAGTGGAACCGAACGGAAAGGGGCAACGGGGAGAACCGGTAGTGGTCGAGTTCACATGATTGGCCTTGCCCACGACCCCTCTCCGTAGCACCACGCCACTATCCCCATTGCACATTCCCCACCTCCACTCGCCCCTTCCCTTCATTTGTTTCTCTACTCGCTCTCTCCAGTCGCAACCTGTCCTCCTCCTTCTCCGCCATCCCATTACTGTCAGCGAGTGTCCCTCACGCTCCGACGCCTCCCCCCTTCCATCATTACCTCCCTCTCTCACCTCGCCATAAACCAATAAAGGTCAGTTGAATTATTATTCTAAACAGTTTTCAATCACACTAATTATTGATATTAGCAACTAATTTCCTTTTCTTTTTCAAATTTATTATTATTACATTTTTGTCCCATTTCTTTTCTTCCTAAAATCTAACCACCATTCTTGAATTTTTGTATCCTACCTTACCGCATATGAAATCAAATAAGGTAAAAAAAAAAAAGTAATATGATATACTCTTTTCAACTATTCAGTCATGTGTTATTTACTTTCAACAATACATTTGGATGGATGAAATCTAGTATGACAATGACAACAAAAGACTAATTTTAAAATATTACCTATTTGTATTTAATAAATTAAAAAATATATTTATAAATTATAAATTAAAAAGTTGAAATACGGATATGAACCAAAGCATCATGGTTTCCGTCTGTACCATGAATCCTTGCTATTATTGGGGGATTTTTTTTATATATATAATTCTTCTTTATCTCCTACATATATGTCATATTGTTTGGTTGCCTGACTCTAATTAAGAAAGTAAACCCATGTCAAGAGTAACGTATTTATATGGTTTTGTTGTATGATAATAAATTTTTTAATTATAAAATTAAAAAACCATCTAACAATGTTTACTAATTAATTGAATTCTATTTGATGTCATACCTTCAATTGTTGTTGAATCCGTCAAGTACGTTATAATAAAAAATCCAAATTTTTTTTTTATTGAAAATAATAGATAATACTAAACCTTGTATTCTTAAAATCATCCTCACTTTCTTTTTGGAAAAAAACAAAACAAAATTCAAACAATGTTAAATAAAAAAGAAGAGCATAATTCAATGGGTCAATCAAATAAAGTGTTCTATGAAATTGAATTGATAAGTAGTGACCATCATTTATTCCATAAAATGATAATAAAGTAATTATTAACCTCATTTTTTAAAACGTTATATCTAAATAAATGTCCTAAGAAAAGACAATATTGATATCCAATAATGAGAGAAGTTTAAGTAAATCAAAGTATTATTTTATGTTTTAAGTGTAGGAAAATAACAAACTAAAATCAAGCGTAAATTATGGTCAATTTAACCTTGATTTGAACTTACCTATAACATTATAAAGACTAAAGTTTTGTAAATGATTTTAGTATTTCATTCTAAAATAAGGTTTGATACGATTTAAAAAAGGACGCTTATCATGAAAAAGTCAAAGCTAAAAGACCAACAAGATCAAGGGTGTTATTGTCATTTTCAATATATGGTGCACCATGTCACTTGCAAACAATTGGGAATTAAAAAAGAATTGAACCATTTTTTCACCCACCCACATAAAAATGCAATTATTGTTTTACTCATCAATAAGGGCAATCTTTTGCCTAGTAAAAGCTATTCTTTTTAAGTATGAAATTACCTTTAGTTTGTATGAATTATTTGTTTTTCGTCACAGGTGAAATTTATAAATTTTGTAATATTAAAAAATCATATTAATTTCCTTGTAGCATGTGTTTGCAAGGAAAAGCAAACCAACACTTTAAAGAAATGTTGTTGGATGGTATGGGTGAGGCTCCAATGGAAACCTCACACTTTTTCAACTCATAATTTTAATAAATGTCCAATCAAATTACATCTTCTATTATTTATCCTCTCTCTTTTTTTTTTCTGCCCTTTATTCTAATCAAATTAAGTTCTCATTCATTTAAGTAAACACACATCGCTATCATGGTTATGTTTTGGATTAAAGGGAGGCAGGTTTTTTTGACGTTTTTGTCCATACTATTTTAATGGGTGGTTTAAATAATCTCATTGATATATATATATATATATATATATATATATATATTTAAATTTTTTGTGACATTTTTATCTGATCTAAACCTAACCGAGTTAGTTTAGGCACCATCTCTACCAAGAAAAAATAGTGAGTTGGAATCTTCATCCGCACATGTTGTACTAAAAAAACGTATTACGTAAGATTTTATGCTAAGTGCACTACATTAATTCAACAATCAATACTACCCAGCTTAGTAATTAAGCATCTTGCTCATTTCTTAGATATTGGTTTTTTCAATCTCCATATTTGTTATACTAAAAATACATTTCATGGTTTTCAAACCAGATTCCAAATAAAAATAGATTAACAGTAGAAATGTATTCGAACCTGACATCGCAACGAGGCAATAACGCGGTGTCTCATTGGAACCCTCCACTAAACAATTCATGGAAATTGAACACCGATGCAGTTTGGAAAGAGGAACAAAGTGTCGGTGGGTTGGGATGGATCATTAGAAAAGAGAAACGAGAAATAATCAGAGTGGATAGTTGTAAACAAATGAGAGAGAAAAGGGATGACCTTGAAAATTATGGCAATATGCGAGAGCCTTAGAGTTGTACTGAAAAAGCAGCCACTACCTAATTCACCTGGAATCAAATTTTCTTGCAGCGATGGCTTCTTCCATGACAAAAATTAGATTTGACGGAAATAATTTGGCTCATAGAGAAGCGAGGCAAATTGCAGAAGAGTGGAATTGTCTCAATGGCATACATCAGCAAAAAATACAAGTCCAATAGCGCATGCCCTAACAAGACGGAAGATAGAAGAAGATTTAACAAAGGAGTGGACTTCTCACACTCCAAACTGGCTGACCATTACAGTTCAATTCGAACTTTGGGTGCTTTAGCGTGCAATTTTCTTCTTAAAAAAACCTTATAATAGTATTAATTAGATAAGCCTCTGGTACTTTTTTATTACCAAAATAGTATCGGAAATAATTATTTGAATTTTTTTAGGTTTGGTTGATGGAATTCAAGAGCCAAGACCAGCCTATTTACAATATACCTTATTGATTTGGGCTTGAGTCGATTTTTTTTTTTTTGGAAAGGGTTTGAGTCGGATTTGTATCTCCATTTCTCAAGGTCATATGAGCATGACCTTATACATTGCATCTAAGTCCAGTTAAATTTTAGAAAAGTATTGATTCTATAAATAGTTTCTTTATTTGTAAGTAAAAGAAATGTCCTTTAATGTATATTTTTGGCCAACCTTATTCTTCTAAAAATCCATATTTTATACTATTATCAATTCTTCTCTACTTTGATTATTAAAGGAGGACTATATTAATTATCTAAAACCAAACAAAATAGTTGGTTTCTAGGTTAAAAATAATGGACCCAATCTTAAATTTACCTACCATCTATTGACGGATACAAAGAGCAACATTCTTAACTACATACAATAATACTCTTTCATTTGAAATCATATATACCATCATAATCAGTCGAGTTGAATGAAGTCTTTATCAAACTTTTATCGATGATGTGCTCCAACATCATGTTTGATTACCAATAAAATATAACGACAATTAAAAAAGGACTCGGAAAATATAGATTTGTATAAATATAATAAATACGTTTTTTTTATAATAAAGTTTTGATAAAAGACACCAGGAGAGGTTAATGCAAATATCTTGTGACCTTCATTGATTGACAATCATTAATGTGTGTAATGATGTATAACACCACTCTTTCGATAATCTACTAGTTATTGTCAACCTAAACATAATTCAACTATTAAGACATATACATCTAATAAAAAAAGTCATGGATTCGACCCCACTCCCACGTACTGTACTGAAATAAATGCACTAATTATTTATATATAAGGACTTAAAAGATGTAATATAACTATTTATTTCCATAGAGGTCATTATTTTTGCCATTTGATATATGTCTTTTCATAAGTTCGTATCTTCTCGTACTGTATATATTTTTTCATATTAATAAATACATTTGATTTTGATTTGTTTGTTAGTTATATACCAACCAAATTGAACGTTGATTGAGATATTATCATTTTGTTCGACTCCATCCACTATAAAGTATTCACTGCCTCAATTATATTGTGAAGAGACCAAAAGAAAAATATCTAAAGCACCGGTAGGTAATAGTTTTGGTTTTTCTTTCCCTTTTCCTTTTTTGTTTTTGCGTTTTTTAAAAATAAAAAATTAAATACTAGCCCTGATTTGAATTCAAATCAAGCCCCCTGCTGTTTATCTTCTATAAAAATATTTTTGAACAAATACTTAAATTTGAAAAAAAGGGTTTGGGAACTATTTATTTAAAACCTCTTTAATGACCATTTTAAATTTTAGTTTTATATTTTTAAAAAGTAAATTTAACAAAACTACTTATGTTTATGTTTTATTAAAATCATGTCCCAATTATTAGGTGTAATTTTTAAAAATTAGTCTGTAAACTTATAAATATTTTTAAAGATTAGATTATTCGACCATCCCTTGCTATTATATTCGTGGAAGCATTATTAATTAAATGATTTAATTATTATTGTAAAAAAATTGGTTCCAGTTTTCTCATGGATGTATTCGCATTCTCAAATTATTGTGGGCTACAAGCCTACAAGGTTTGGCCCGCTACCCTCATGTCCTCCCACGGGCCCATATTCTATGGCCCGGGGTTGGCCCGCTGCCCTAATTTATTGTCAAAAGTTAATTCATAAAGAAGTTTCAATTTAATTTCTCCCAAAATTTGGTTGACTATCGCATTCAATTTTTCAAGAAACAATAAAAAACTACACGAGCCAACTCTTTAACATCTATCTAATTTAAATATTTGAATCTTTATTCTACATTGTTAAACTAAAAAAAAAAAAAATGTTAATCTTTAAAACAGGCCATTAATACATTAAAAAAATATAGTGTATTTTTTTCTTATCGAATTCAAGGGAAAGGTATAACATACCATTTTGGATGAACAGAAAGCCTAAATGGAGAACTCGGCAGTAGCACAAAATATATTGACTTTAAAGAATTAATTAATCATATATTATTTTACTTGAAAGTCAACTTTTGAATTCCCACATAGCATGGTCTATTTTTTGAAATAATTTTTTGTTTACAAAAGTATCATACGAGAATTAAAAAGAAAGAAATTAATAAAGAAGTTACTGCATCCGACATTAAAAAGAAACAATTTTCTGAAATGTAACTCTCTTCGACCCGTTTGAAGGAACTCTCTCATTTGGACTTGAGCATTTAAACCAATTGAAACAGTAAAACAACAGTAACTCCCTCTCTCCCTTGGTTCCTTCATCTTGGTTGTGGTTCTATAATCTAATCTATATAAATTAAGACCCCAACTCCAAAAGTATTGTGCACAACAATAATCCTATAATTCCAATCAATATAATGGCCTCTCAACTCTTCTTCCTCTCTCTCATTTCTTTCGCCCTCTTGTCTGCAGCCGCTTGTTCCGCTCGTGGCTTGAACATGAACGCCATCGACAGATGCTGGAGATCCAACCCATATTGGAGGAGAAACAGGCAACAGCTAGGTGTTTGTTCGGTGGGTTTTGTGGGGAAAATGACCAACAACATCGGAAGAAACCTCATACGCTACCAAGTCACTGACCCAAGTGACGATCCCATAAACCCTCGCCCGGGTACCCTTAGATATGGCGCCTCTGTCATCAGAGGCAAGGTGTGGATCACATTTCGGAGGGACATGCGTATCACGCTTCACAAACCGCTCATGATTAGTAGCTTCACTGCCATCGATGGCCGAGGTGCGACCGTCCATATTGCAGGGAATGCGTGCCTGATGGTGCTTAGGGCCAGCAATATTATAATCCACGGGCTTATTATCCACCACTGCAGGGCCCAGGCCGCAGCCCAAGTGATGGGCCCAAATTCCAAGATCATTTCCTTAGGACACGTGGATGGAGATGCCATTAGATTAGTTACGGCCTCGAAGGTTTGGATCGACCACAACACGCTGTACCGATGCGAGGACGGATTGCTGGATGTGACCAGAGGGTCCACCGACATTACGATTTCGAACAATTGGTTTAGAGATCAGGACAAGGTTATACTTCTGGGACATGACGATGGTTACGTTAGAGATCGGAGGATGAAAGTGACGGTGGTGTACAACCATTTTGGACCCAACTGCAACCAGAGGATGCCAAGGTGATTAAATTAACAAACATTATATTATTGGTATTGTATTTGTTGTGGTAACATGCTTCGAGATTAAAATTAAATTGTTAATTAGGATTCGATATGGGTATGCACACGTGGCAAACAATATGTACCAAGGGTGGACGCAATACGCGATAGGAGGGAGCATGAATCCAAGCGTGAAGAGTGAAGCCAACCTTTTCATCGCATCAAAATCGAAAGAGGCAAGATATGATTGGGTTTGATAATTATATAATATTTATTTTATTTTATGAAAATTAATAAAAGAAAATATTGAATTGGCGGTTGCAGGTGGTATGGAGTACAGGAAACGTGGAGGAGACAAAGTGGAATTTTCATTCAGTGAGAGACGTTTTTGAGAATGGGGCTTCGTTTGCACAAATTGGCGTTGGCCGAGGAGTGGTAACGCCAAACTACAACGCGCAGCAACGGTTTCAAGTGGCAGACGCCAAGTGGGTGAGGTCGTTGACCACATCCTCAGGGGCTTTGCGTTGCGCACGAAACTCAAGGTGTTAAATCCTTTTTATCTCGACCAATAACACCTCGCCCATCATCATCATCATCAATATAATGGAACCTCTTCACGGTTTTATTTTATAAATAAATGGATTCTATCTATATTTTGATAAATCCACCTACAATAAAACTATATATATATATGAGCAGATGAGAGACAATTTTTTTTTCCTTTTAATATTGCCATTTAATCGATCTCTAGACTCAAGTAATTAATGAGGATATGGGATGGTGTAATCCACTCTTTCTCGTGCTTTGTATCATCTTAAATTTAGTTCAATGCAATATATTAATGAGCATCTCCAAACTTTTTTAATAGTTTCTTTGTACTACATTTTTTTCCCCCACAAACTTCTTCTCCATACATATATACATATACACCAAATAAGAAAAAAAAAATACAAGTATAGTATGACATTATTTGTTTTAGACATAAATCTCACCGCCGTTTTAGTTTTGGTTTTACCTAAAAAAATCTCAATAATGGTCTCGTCTATATACTATAAATTACTTGATCTATATGTTTTAGTCATGGGTGTGATGACTTTGTTTAAATAGTTTGCAATCCCAATCTATCCGACCTTTATTTTGTGAGTTATATACATAAGAATATGTGTGACAGTACTAGTCCATGAGTAATGGATGATATAAAATCATAAACATATTGCGATGTTGATCTGTGTTGTAGAATATATGGGCACATTGAAAGTTGAAGAAATGAGAAATAAAGGGGAAGAATTGACGAACACACTGAACGAAAGAGGCTTTAGTTCAATTATGATAGAAGGAATAATATTGAAAAACTAACTTAATTAACTTAACTGCTGCAGCAGAGCAGGGTGTAGGGAGTAGGTGCAGAATGTGGCAGCACGCGAGCGATGCCGACATTCCAAATATGGTCAATTAAAAGTACATATATATATATATATATATATTAAAAACACAGACACGCAGAGAGAGAGAGAGAGAGAGAGAGAACTTGGAGGATACGTATAGTGTAGTGTGTGTGAAAGAGAGAGATGAGAGATGAGATGGGAGGCGGTGGTGGAGTTACAATAAGTATAACTAAAGGGCTTCCGGGAAACGTTTGTCCAAGAATCTCCAAAAGAGAAAAGAAAAAAAGAAAAAGAAAACGATCCCAATCCCAATCCCAATCCCAGTCCCCCGGCCGCCTGCTTTTAGTTATAAGTTTCAACCATGTATGTGTGTATATATAGGGCGGTGTGGCGATACATGTGGAGAAGAAAGGAAAGAAAAGTATGGCGCCAGTGGGTCTGCCTCCAGGGTTCAGGTTTCACCCGACGGACGAGGAGCTGGTGAACTACTACCTGAAGAGGAAAATCAGCGGGCAAGAAATAGAGCTGGATATAATCCCGGAGGTGGACCTGTACAAATGCGAGCCTTGGGAGCTGTCGGACAAGTCGTTTCTGCCCAGTAGAGACCCGGAGTGGTACTTCTTCGGCCCACGAGACAGAAAGTATCCCAACGGCTTCAGAACCAACAGGGCCACCAGAGCCGGCTACTGGAAATCAACCGGAAAGGACCGCCGGGTCACCTCACAGAACCGCCCCATTGGGATGAAGAAGACCCTCGTTTACTACAGGGGCCGAGCCCCCCAGGGCATCAGGACCGACTGGGTCATGCATGAATATCGCCTCCACGACAACGACTACTGCGACAGCGACACCTCCGCCATCCAGGTATTTCCTAATTTAATTTGCAATTTTACTTACTTTACTTATATACCTTTAATTAATTTGGAATGATTACCTATTACCGACTTCTTTTCCTTTTATATATTGTTGGGTTCCGTTCAAAAGATTTTTTTGCATTTGTTGTTGTTGGTTGGCTGGCTAAGGGTTCTCAAGCTCTCTAAAGTTCGCCACATTCTTCCAAATTAAAGGTCTAAAACTAGTGCTCAAATCATATCAATCAAAGGACTCCACCGAAAGCTGTTTTCCTCAGACTCTCATCCACCATTTATTTATCAAACTTATCAACTTTGACTTCTACTGTCTCCTTCGCTGACACATGCACGCATGCTTCTCTCTTTTTTCTTAAAACAAAAACATGTTTCTTTACTCTTTTTTTTTCCCTTGCTTTCAAGAATCTTTGGTTTTAAGCTCATTTATAATTTAGTACCTAAACTTTTGAAATTATTTTAGATGCTTAAAGTCTAAAGACCTACGAGATTATACTATTCTTAAAAATAGTTTTTCATGAACTAGAGCAAGTTGCTGACACGCCTCCTGTGGTCGGACTTATAAAAAGATAAAATTGAACTTAATTGTAAAATTTTGCCTCTCTACAAGAGGGACGGGGGTGTAATAATATTAATAGAATTGTAGAGGGCACAGCAAAACAGCATGACAAAAATGGACATAAATGGGTGACATATTCTTTACTTGTACCAGGATCTGTGAAGCGATAAAGTTGGGTTTGGGTTTGGGTTTTGTTTTGATATGGCAGATGAGACAAAAGTGCAATCTAATTCCCCCTATGACTTAAAACACACCAGCTCTTATTTTGTTTGGTTGTAAAAGAAGATGTCTCCCACTTTTCACTTTATTCCAATCACCAAAATCACCCAATGGATCTCTCTTTGTCCACGAGTTTTACATACGATACAACTAATTAACTTACCTTTCTTTCTCTCTCCCTCTCCCTTCATTTAAATATGACCTAATAACATCCTCTTTTTCTTTGTTTTCTCTCAACTTTATATATATAAATAACATTTTAATTAGACGATTCTCATTCTATTTCTGCTTTTACTTTCAATACTATTACTATGGAGTCTTTATGCATGGATTTAGAACATAATCGAAACATCTAAAATTTGTATTAAAGGCGATGCAAATTCAATTTTGTTAAGATATCTTAATTAAAGTAAAAGAGTGTAGATTAAAATAAGTGTAAAAGGTGTCGAAGAATGGCTGAAATTTTTAAATATAAAGTAGTTAGAAGAGAAGAGTAACGGAGAGATAAAGTCAACTCGGAAAATTGGAAGTGTCGTTTTTTTGTTTTATTTTTATATTGGGGGTTGCAGGATTCTTACGCCTTGTGTAGAGTATTCAAGAAAAATGGAATATGTTCGGAAGTGGAAGAAGCAGGAGGACAGAGCAGCAGCAGCGGCTTGTCGTTCATGGACAACTCAACGTCACAAACTTTGATGAATCATGACTACGAGACTCTGTCACCGGATGTTCTGATGGCGGCTTCGTCTTCTTGTGTGGAGGAGGAAGAGAAGGACGATTCCTGGATGCAGTTCATTACAGAAGATGCATGGTGCGCTTCCAATTCATCACCCATCGCCGGCGCCGGCGCCGGCCTCGATGACCTCTCTCATCTGACTTTCACCAATTTATCATAAGCCATATTGGTTACCACTAATAATTTATAGATTTAATGGATGGTATATTTTTTTTTCTACTTTAATAATTAAATACGAACCACGTCATCATCATCATCATGTGAAAGGGCGAGCAAAATTTTTAAGGATGGTCAGATTTGTCTGTCTGTAGATTATGTATTTTGGATTCCGGGTTTGGGTTTGGTTGGTGACTTCTTCTTTAATGTAGCCGTAGGGTCACTCAAATTAATCAAGTAGAACAACAAGACTCTATGGAATATATTTTGGTTTCACCTTTTTCTCGGTGAATTATATCTCATCTCTGGGTGTTACTTAAATAAACAACATCATCATCATCATATACTCATTCCTTTTTCACTTTTCTAAAGCTGTCCATGATATTTCTAACAACCAACAACCAAGGACTTAAATATTCATGCTGATGCTGACAAAAAGAAACCAGCTTGGTCTGTATGGGCAGAATTAATTATATCTTATTCTCTCCATATAAGTTCAGTCAAGAACACTGTTTCATATTCCATCATAATATAGTTGAGCACCGCCCATAATTTAGGGTCATCCATTTGGCTTCTGAGGAATCTGTTTTTGGTGGTGTACAAGGGTTATGTTAGCTGCTGTGCCAGAAGGCTGGTGACATTACCTTGAATGAAAAGAGTAGCTAGGACAGATGAAATCAGTCTTCCATTTAATTACTTCATGCATGTATACTTCTTCTGCATTATTCAAATCTTCCACTTCTTGAAATCCGTTGAGCTTAACATGAAGGAGCTTGCATTTCTATGGCCCCCACCTCCAAATTCCTGACAAATGAAAGGAAAAATTGAAGGGTTGAGATCTAGAAAAAACTATTACTGTCCTCTCTGAAGATAAATAGGAGGAGCTCAACCTGTGATATGGGAGTTGTGTCTTCGTCGCGCACACTTCTAAGACTTATTTTCAACATTTGATTGTTCCCAAGAGCAGGGACTCGGTATACGATGGCCCCAATGCCTCTACAAGATTAAAGAACATGAATGAAAAAAAACTGCAAAAAGTGACATTTACTCTGGGGAGAAAATGAAGAAAATGAAAAACAAGGAATATGAAGAATTTTGAGACAGAAATGAAGATGGGTTAATATGCTGTTCGTTCAAATCTCCCTATTTATTTAAAGGTGGATAACAGAGGCGAGTGACTATACCTTCATTTCTTTACTAAAGTCAGTTGTCCTAGTCTGGAAGTTACGACTATAAACTAACTGTCAATCTCTATGATGAACAACTTTACAGGGACAGGGGAGAGTGCAGAAGCCATGGCCAATAGAGATAATGAACGGTTATTTTGGGCATGACAAATTTTAAGAGCAAGTCTAGAAGCCTTGACACAACAAAATAAACAAAGAACACAGCCAGAGCTAATGAAGAAGAAAAGGGCATAAGGCATTTCAGAAAGCAACATCCATAGGACTATCAGATGACATTTTCATTATAGAACACTCTCATAAATTCTGAAAACGATCAGGAAACAGATACTAATAAGAAGCAACGAATATTTTCTGGATACGACAATAAAAGTGTGCCTCAGATCATATGAGTAGAAAAGTTGTCGTACCTTAAATTTAAATTTTGACTCTTAGTAGCCAATTGGTGTCCTAATTCACTCCTTAGTTCCGAAATAGAATCTGCATCAACAGCCTATTGGGTGGGGAACAAAATCAGAGAATGTAAATGTTTATTCATTTTTTCCTATTTCGTAGTTATTTCCCAATTTTCAGCTTACTCTCTTAACATATATAATGGGCACCAAGCAACGTAGACTGTGATTTGATGATTATTCATTTGGAAAAGAAGATCTCAACCTATTGAATTCAGAACCACCATTTTAAAAAATATAATCAAGCCAAGCCAACATGACAAACTGTTTATTTTGAATTAATAATTCACACAACATGATAATAACATCTAATTTCAAAATTCAACTCAGTTAGCAAGATGGATAAAGATAGAAAAAAGTGATCAGTGGACCCACCAGACAACATCCAAAAGCTCCACCACCGAGTGTAATGCTATATGATTGATTAAGAGCATCATCTATTAATTTTTGCTTGTGTGATAAACTCGCCATTCCTTGACCAATCATAGTCTCCATATCCAGAGATAGTAACTGCAAGAACATACACTCTGTAATCATCTCCAGTGTTATTGACCTATTATAGTCATCCAAGAGAATGGAGACATTCTACAAGAGAAGGATGTAATGTGCTCTATAGTTGAAATAAAACCTCAATGGATGAAAGATGCAAGATATGCAGCTAAACTTCTTAGAACAAGTAGCATAAGAAACTCCACTCTAATCTTCCGTTTGACAAACATCTTTTGCATTCATTTTCATGAGGGTGTTCATTGAAGACTAAGAAAACAAAGAGCTGATAAGAAAATTGTAATTAAACTTTCTCATGAGCTTGAAAAGCCCCACATTCCTGTAAATCAGTGCCTTGCAAATTAATCTCGCTACATCAAGCTTCATAATTACTATCTATGTTATCTAGAATCCATCAAGATTCTTCTATATCTTACTGCACTGCCTAGCTAATTGGATGAAATTATATTTTTCAGAACTTTCAGAGTGCAAAAGGGGAAATTACCTGATCAAACAAGCGAGGATTCAAGAGGGTATCATATTCAAGATTCAGATCTTTCAACCCACTGCTTACAGCTTTACTATTTGGGAGACTCCACCTCCAAAGATCCCCATCCTCGATGTATTCATAAAGTGTCCTCATGCGCTCAAATTCATTTAGCACTTTGTCATGGCAAGAACCAACATCGAATTTCCCGTGAGCAACTTGTATTAGCTTTTGCTTGAAATAGTCAAAAGCTATCGTAGCTCCACTTCTCTGAATATCTATGACTTTAGTCACATTTTGACCAGATGAAGATTCATCGCCAAGCTTTTCAAGAGCCGTCTTGTGGTGGTCCAGTATTATCACTCTAATGACACAGAGGAAAAAAAAACGGAAGTGATCATTAGAGAGATACATTTTCTAAGCAATCACAAAAACAACAAGAGAGAGAGACCATCATGGAACTGGAACAAGCTCAAATTGTTCCAGTGCTTTTCATCTACTTTTTCCATCCCAAATTGTAAAATTAAGCAATAAAAATAAGTTTATTGGAAGGAAAGTTATTACACGTGCATCTCAAATAAAGAATGATATGAAGCATGAAATATGGGAAACACCTGGTAACTTTTGAGGATAGTTCCTGAACGAATCCAGAAGGTCCCACAAAATCCAAAAGGTAAACGTCATCAATTTGATGCAGGGGAAGCTGCTCCGTTCTGAAAGGAAAAAGAAAACATTAGAATGGTGAAATATGGAGTTTCAACGCAGTTTAAGCAACGAGACTGAAGGAAAATGCAGACCTGAGAGGATTGTAGACGGTATTGGGGAAGAAAAAAGCGGGAAGAGAAGCGGCCGAGAAGTAGAGATGAGCGGCAAGAGCGGCGAAAGCACCATCAGGACAGGGATAGTGATAAAGCACCGCCGTAGATTTAGTGTTCACCGATTTCACCATCGGAGGAGCTAAACCAATCCCACTCTTCAGCGATTTAACCACCAACGTTAAATATCTGCCTCCAAAATCTAACACTAGGCTTAGGCTACAAAAGGATTAGGTAACAGTCTAGGATAGGAATTAGGAAATATAAACTTTGTCTGCTTTTTCCACTATTTACTTGTCAAATTAGTTTCCATTCAGTTTTTAATTTCAAATATTTTCAAATTTTAAATTTCGATTATTTTCATTTATAAGCTTAGTTGGTTTTATTTTATTTGAGTATGAGAGGTACAAAAATTGAAGAAGGTACATTAGAAATTTTCTAATTTATAATTCAACCAAAAGTAATTTTATAACTTGACTTGACCACCGAAAGATTAATGCGATACGGTGTCGTTGTGGCGGTCCGGAATTGACAGAAAAATCGGTACGGTCCCCATTCTTCCGGATTGCGAATTCCCCAAATCCTGACCGGCTTTCGGGTAAAGCGCCGGAGGAAACGAAAATGACCGCCGGATTGCTATCTGCAGCTGCTCCGAGACCGTTGTTTCAGACCACTCTTAATAACCATATCCGTAGAACGGAGATGCATATTCGAATTCAAAGCATCCCATACCAATTGGGTTACGGGACGCCACTCCCTTTCTTCTATGTGAAAGTGAAGAAGACTCATCCAGAATCGCCGCTCTTTTCGGTGAACTGCGTCTCTTCTACACCGTCGCCTTCTACCAGAAGACACACGCCTTCAACCAGGCTCTACGTCAGTGGTTGATTCTCTTTCTCTCAATTGTATATGTTGCACTTCATTTTGTTTACTTCCTCACTTTATCGAGGCGTAATTTTGCTTACTATATCCGTTAAAATAATTTGAATGGTCCGACTTCACGCTTGCAGGACTTTCTTTCCGGACGACTGAAGAGAGCTTGCGAAATGCTTTCAAAAGCTTTGGCCAACTTATAGAAGGTCGTCGACTAATACAATTGTGCATTGTGGTCAGTAGATTTCAATTACTCATATTTGGCGCTAACTGCTATCAATTGTTGTAAGTTTCAGTCAATTTGGTGATGGATAAAGTTGCCAATAGACCAAGAGGATTTGCTTTCCTCCGTTATGCTACTGAAGAGGAATCTCAAAAAGCTATCGACGGAATGCACGGCAAGGTACTTTACTGATTTCTTCCAAATGTGTTTAGTTTTCGCAAATGCATATTAAATTGAAGTTCGTTTTCTTCTATTTTCATTATGGATTGGATGTATGTATGTTTTATATTCTTAATCGCCAAAATCCACTTAATAATCAAAATGTGTGTTGTGAACTGCTGTGATGAGTCGGCAACTATCCATTTTGATGTTTTTCACTAACCTGTAGCCAGAGTAGTATTATTCATAATAGTTTTGAAAATTTTATTGAGTCTATATCTTATTTGAGTTAGGGAAATTTTAACGCTCTTTTCTCATTCATTGTCATTATGCATATGGCTAACTGTCTAGAAGGTTATCTCTAGCCATAGGACGGAGATATATCTATATGAAATCTAAACAATTATAATCTAGAGATTACAAAGTTCAGTTCCATCACCTGTCATCTTCAACAAGCCTTTTCAGTATAAACAAATCCTCCTCGATCCTAAAATGTAATTTTCTAGAATGCACAATACCATACAGTAGGCAAAATTTTACCTTAATTGAACTCAGATTTAGGTATTACACACGCAGCAGTAAACCTCAAAATTCTCCACAAATTTAGCAAAAGAATAGATATCTAGTCATTGGAATTGTTATACCTTCATACGACAAAATGAAAAGTTGTGCGAGATAGCACTACTGCTTCAATGGATCTGTTTGCTGTCAATACAGTTGAATCCTGGTGCAAGTATTAGTTATCATGAATGAATTTAGTTTTGTCGCATCAGTGGATGTTTATTGATCACTAGGTAGGTCTCTTATTAGTCTCGAGATTACACTTGGATCTTTGGATTAACAATGTTTGGAGGAAGAAAGCCAGTTATAGAACCTTCTCTAGGAATTTCTGTTTTACATCATTCAGAAGCTTGGAAGGAATTTATATAATTAAAGGAACATAGTACCTAGGAAACTTGTTCATGATCTCAGAGTATTCGAGAGGCCTCGTCTCTCCCCCTCTCTCGTGAGCCAAGTGGAATGTCTCGACAGGCAGCTACTACTTCACTCCCTTTTTTCCATTCCTCCCCAAAGCTTTCCTATTCACTTATAACTTACCTAAGAAACCAATAGTTCCAACTAATTATGACTAAACTAACATTGTTGTTTCCCCAACAATTACATCTCCTCCACATCACTAGAACTAGTGGCCGACTGTCATTCTCCTTTCCTTGCCCTTCACAGTATAAGTAAACCATTGGGAGGCTTGGAAAGCCTATCAATGGCCACTTAAACTAAAATATCAAACGTTTCTAGAATTTATATGGCATGTTGTGCATAATTAATAATTATGGAATTCAGTATAATATAATTTATCATGGAAATGAAGGAGAATTGATCAGAGATAAATCATGTTTTAAATCCTAATCGTTGGCTTCACTCTTCATTGGACGATCACTGTTCACTGAACTGGTTATGAAAATATTTTTGTTTGGAAACTGAAGCAACGGAGTTTGCATAAATGAGTTTCAGAATTGACCTCAAGGTTTCTTCCAATTTATAATGGGAACCATGTTTGTGAAGTTAATAGTCAAAGAACTTATTCTCAGGTTTATTTGATGGATATACCCTCCCCACCTCTTCCCATTGGCAAGCATGATGGATATGCTATTCTTATCTTTTGATGCCACGGAAAAAAATTCCATGACCACCTGCAAGTGAAAAAGGCTACTTTTGAAATCTAGCATATAGCTGGGAGGGTCGAATCCATTCCATCTGATTCTAGTTGTCTTTTTTATCTTTGATGAATCTTACTGGCTTAAATTTATAAGCGCATATTAGTTTCTAGAGCAGTGGCTTGATGGGCTAATGGGGGCAATTTTTTTGGTTTAGTTTCTGGATGGCAGGGTGATCTTTGTGGAAGTTGCAAAATCCAGATGGGAGCTTCGCCAAGGCACTAAAGAAAATTCCAGCTAAGTCTAGTAGATAGTGATCATCGTTTCCCTCAGATTCATCTTTGAAGGAACTGTAATTTCTTTTAGAAAAAAGTCTATATGGACAAGCTCTGCGTTATTGGTATGAAGAAGCAATCTTGTCTGTATGATATAGCCTACGTGTTATTCTGGAGCAGCATTGTCACTTGAAATGAAATGATATTGATAGTAATAATGGGCATTGGTCAAGTGGATCACCTAACCAGTATGAATAATTGAGACATTGGCTACAGTCGAGGATCGAAGTTGTGATTCTAACTTATAAGAATACTTAAATGCTGAAGCGCTGACTTCTAAAAATATTTAAGAGGACTTTTAGGAACCAGACATGGACTCGTGAGAATGTGTGGGACATTAATCCAAAACAAGGATATGCTCTCGTCCCGTCCCGTCCCTCCTAAAATCACAAGGACAGGTCAAGGATCTTTTGGAGATTTGTTAGAATGGGGAAACCCCTTGGATTTTTCTCTCGTAATATAATAAGTTGTAATGTTTAATGAGTTTCTTCAATTTTTGTACTTTAGCGTAACTTTTTTACCATAAAAAACACAGATATCCATGAACTATTAATATTTTGTATATTGTAAATTAATAATTAGTTATCTTAACTTTCTACTTATATAATTTCGGGGGAGGTTCGACTGGGGTCAGAAATGCACTTCATGTTCTTGTTGTCTGCAAAATTATAATGGAGAAAATTCTCTTTTTCATCCTTCAAGAGTGGGGTTTCCACTTTCCATTCCATTTGGATGTGCGTTTTAGATGCTTGAAAACGTGAAGGTAGTAATCGTTTTTTGAGCATATGATTTATTAAAGTTAAAATTTATTTATTAATCATTTAATTCCAATAACAATATTATAAATCAAGTTAAATTAAAATATTTTTATATTAATTTAATGATTGAAATTTTAATGAACGTGAAAAATAAAAAATTGAGAAGGCCATGCAAATGCAGCTTAGTTCACGGTGATTGAGGTAATTAACTCAAACCCCAATTGTTGTTGAGGATACTTTTGGAAATTACACACTGATTAGGGGGTTCAGGAGTCTCTCTCTTTCAAAATTCAAGATATATTGCTGAGGAAATCAAAGTTAACTATGTGAAAAAAGTGAATAAAAACCTCCAAAAATAAGATTTTCAAATATGTCAGAAGTCATAGAGCAACATCGTATGTTTTACAGATTGAATAATTGTCACTCGAATATCCCCCCAATGTTAAAACGGAAAAGCCATGAGCTTTGCCCATCCTGTTGCTTTGAGTATGCTACAAATCTGGCCTCCATTTTTCGTCTCGAGCAAAAGAGAGAGAACTCAAAAACCCATGTCAGAGGTTCTTTGTTATTTCCTTTCATCGACGACCTTAAATCTGTTTGCTGGACCAATTCCGCTAGATTTTGCAGAGGCTATGAGCAAATCCGAGCTCTCCGACCCTCTCTCTCTTCTGAAACAATCAGCGAAGAGCTTGTATCTCTCTGAGCCAAGCATCTCTTGTACGGCACAAACCCCTTCTTACTTTCACTTGCATTTCCTCTTCCTACCACACAAGGCTCCTGACATTGTGCTTCTGGCTTCTCATTTTCGTTCCTATCCTTACCCTGAGAACCAGAATATGAATCCGCACAAGAACTTTCCATGGAATTGTCATTTTGCATCCTTTCTTCCATAACATGATCAGTACACGTTCCAGCTGAAGTTTGGTCAGATGGAGCAAGATAAAAACATGGTACATTTTGATACAAAGACCAACATGTTTGAGAGGCATTAGGAACGGCCTTAACATGAAGGACATTTTTTTCCTGATTCCCTGCGGTGTTAGTAGGTGCTTCACCAGGTGACATATTCGAATCACCTTTATCCATTCCAAGACATAAATTTACATCCAAGTGTTTTGAAGGTAGCATCTGAACAGGCTTCTCCGCATACACTTCACACTTATTCTTACTCTCATCGTCAAATTCCAGGGATTCAGTTAATACGGTGTTAGTAGGGGATAGTTTTTTGTCATCAGTTACCATAACTGTCCTTCCAAAAAGCTTTATGCTTCTAACAGGAGAATGCGACTTGTTATCTACTTTCATACGTGCTGATCCAGGCTTGAATTTCTGAATTTTTAGGCACGAGAGAAACAGAAAAAGGAGTTAGATCCTAGACATCAAGTTATGTACGGAAAGGAAGATTAAAAAAGGACATTTCAAATTACCAGTGTTAAAAAGTCTTCTGGGAACCGCTCAGAGGATGATTCGAGTGATAGCATTCCTTTCTCTTCTCCTCCACTTGATTTTGATGGAAGGTACAGCTCCCCCTTCCTGGCCGGGGATAATCTAGTTGACTGCATGTCAACAGCTTGCGAAATAGGTGATGGACATCTATTTTGTTGCTCTGAAACCACAGAAATCTGATCATCCGAACTAAATGCAGTCAATACGGAAGTGGGTGATTGGGTCTCCTTTTCGGCAACTGATAGGTTTGGGGATGGAGACCTCTCTGGTTCTCTTGCAACTGAGATTGCCTTAAGAGAATCAACTGCTTTACGAGGGTAAGGATGCAGTGGTTTCCTTTTTGGTCGAGGTGGAGGAATCTCAATTGGGTTTATGGAGCTCTCATTGCTGCCACTAGACTCTCGCACAACCTGAAACACAAAAGACAAAATAAAAGTTCAGAATAAGAAGGGTTGCTCATAAAGTGTGTAAAAAAATTACTCATCGGATTTGATCAAATGATCAATTTTGGTTACAAATCCACAATCATCCTTTTTATTTATTGTTTGGTAATGATTTTTATTTTTAGGGGGTACTAAAACAGAAGGCATTTTCGACCTTAGAGAAGAATTTCTGAGCATGGCTTCGGATCTGAACAGCTGTTTTGGTGCCTACATGTTCTGCATGAGGATCAAGGTAACACTAAATGATGGGTTGGGAATTGCAAATACCATATTCAGATTTAACTGATGTTCACACAGCCTTACCTTTGATCTGACGCCACCCACGACCATAGAGCTTCAGAGCTTCGAGGAACTTCTGATGCTCTTCCTCTGTCCATTTTTCCCTTTGTTTCGAAATAGTGTAGGGTTTCCTAACCTGTTCATACATTAGACAGGAACTCAGACCCGAACCCTCCCAGAACAGAAAGAGAAGTGAGAAATCGCAGAAATTAATTACGTTACCTTCAATGCATTTTCATTGCCATAGGAAGATAGGGAACTGACACGCATCAGTGGATCCAATTGTGCCCCATCATTGGAAAGGCAATTATTTGCTGCAGTAGAGCCATTTGACAGTGTGCCTTCATTCTTTTCCTGCATTCAAATTGAAACAAAGAAGTTAGACACCTCAAGAAATTGCAGCTAATAATTGGAGAACTCCAAAATCAACTGTCAGGTATTTCAAAATGATAACATTACAACCATGGTAACATTGTAATGGATAGTCTGTAGGAGTATACTCGGCAGAGCAAAGGGAAGCAGAAGGGGAAAAAAGTTTGCTTTATAATATAAATCCACGTCCACCAACAAAGGAGAAAATTTGTAAATTTCATGAGGATCTAATTGGTGGCACACAGTATATCATTCAACACAAATCCGAGCAATTAAAAAAAAAACACACCCAAATTAGTAAAGGGACAAGGTTGTCACTCAATTTTGCAGTCAATCGCTTAGTAAAGGAGAGGGGGGTTCTGATTACTAAAGTGGTTAAGAGATAGAAACTAACAAGTGAGATGTGAGTATTTGAAAACAGGAATTTAGTACTGAAATCTAAAGAACAAGCCACGGACCTAACCTTTCCTACCAATCAACTCTCACAGAGAAAGTTTCCAGGAAAGGGGTATAGAAATACAGAACTTAAACATCAGAAGAGAACAACTTGGGACAACTGGATTACCTGGACACCCATCAGTGCTGGTAACAAAAACCGGTGCGAAATTTTAATCCGTGTACCTGAAATTTGATTTCACGAGGTTCAGCAAGTGCTAAATAAAAAAATCCTAGAATTTGGGAACCAATTTGGAAGTTGGTTCTTTGGGTACTTCTCCAGAGACCCAAAAAACATCCAAACAAGGGGGAAAAACGAAAAACGAAACCGTAAGGTGAGAGAGTGGAGAGTGGATAGAATAGAAGAGTGAGAGTAGAAAAAAAACAAACCTGGTAGAAGGCGATTGGCGGAAGAAGAGGAAAGGAGGGAGGTTGGAAGCAAGAAACTGGA
>NW_019104497.1:390361-405229 GCF_001995035.1 Momordica charantia
TTTCCTTTTTCAGAAATTGCACTACCTACTAACGTATCTATTGTCAACGACTCTACCTTTCTCTCTTTCCTTTTTAGTACTTTTCTCATCTTTTAAAAATATTTAAATTGTAAATTTGGACTATATTCTTTTAATTTCTAAGCTTTAAAAAAAATTAAAAATCCTTAAATTGGAACTTTCAATCTTGTATCTACAGATTTTTTATGTAATATATTGATTTGGTGTCCGAAAACACATAGAAATTACTAATTTCTAAGGTAGATGATCATTATGGAGTTTGAACTCATTCCCTCTTAATTAACCTTAACCCTTTGTGGATTTAGAAGCACCATTTTTTAACAGTAAAATTACAGTTTATTAGTTTATTAGAGGTTAGATTATAAAAATTGCCTCCAAACTTTGATCTTCATTTCAAATATAGTCTTATACTTTCAAAATTTTCAATACTATCATTAACCGTTCATATTATTCGAACAAACATCCATTTATATTTTGAACGGAAAATTGGCGTATTAGAATATAAAACGGTGTGACAATTATTGTGAAAAATCCTATAATCGGACAACGTGACAATTAACGTAGAAAGCAATAAACATCCAACATCATCGTCAATTTCCTCGTCCTTGCTAGCTCCGTGCATATGCCCTAACATCCCCACGACCCGAGTTGTATTCAAAATCGACCCGTGTTGTCATGTTGTGTAAACTTTCCACATTAATTGCTACATCGTTTCAAATTCTACCACGTCAATTTTTAGTTTAAAATATTAACGAAAGTTTGSTCAGTAAATTTTTTGAAATGTTTATAAAAGCTCAATGATAATATTGAAACTCTGTGAGAGGTATTTTTTTTTTTTTTTTGAAACAAATGATAAAATTAAAAGTTTTTTTTTTTTTTTGTGGGGGTAATTTAGCCTATAAAACATAAGGTGTTAAAATTGAACACGGATTTTGAATTGATATCCGTTGGCCTGTCCTTGTGGACAGAGGAAGGTTAGGGTGACATAATTTGATTATTGTGTCCCCAATCTTTGTTGTATTTTTGTTTTTTGTGTGAAATTCAATTCCACTACTTATGAGATCAACTCTCTGATTTTACGACTACTGAAAAGAATTTACATCACATCCATCTCCATTTTGGATTTTTTTTTTTCTCTCCAAAAAGGGAAAAAAAATCTGTAATTGGATCTTTTTCAGTGGCAATCACTATTTGTTGGTTTGATTTTCTTATACATAATACATATCATTGCTGGATTGAAATACTACTCACCCGCATTTAAAACTATTTTGGGACGACGAAAATTATTTTTATCATTTTTAAAATCTTTTATAGCATTGTAAATATTACTGTTTTGAATTAAGATGATTTTAGCAACCCTGATAAAAATAATTTTGATTATGCCAAAAATCACTTTCAAATACATTTTTGTGAGTGATTATAAAATGAGTGGTTTTGAAAAAATATATTTAATTACAATTATTTTTTTTAAAATGATTTGATTACCATTGATATAAAATTTTGGTTTGATTTTCAATCCCAACAAAAATCACCTGCCAATTAATACTTCAAAATTCACTTTAAAATGACAATTTTATCCATTTACCTACTATCATTAGTTTAAAAGAAAGTGAAAATCACTCCAAACTTTATCTTGAATGTTTGACAGTGATGTACAAGTGATTTTAGAGAATATCAAAAGTAATTTTAGCTACGTCTAAATTACGCACAAACATGATCCTAAATACTTCTTACGATATAATGATTGAAAATATAACCAATTTTTATACCTAATTATGCAAATACAACCAAACTTTCTGAATAACTTATTTTAAGGCTTTTAAAAATTTTAATTACACTCCCTATATTTTAGTTTATGTTAGGTATTTTAACAAAAAATTGCTAATGGCTAGCCATTTTAAAAACAATTAAAAGATTGAAATAAAATTAAAATGGAAATCATATACGTATTTTCGAGGTATTTTGTATGGTTTTAGTCTATATTTATATTTTTTTCTCCAAAATAAAAAATAATTATAATAATTAACTCGCAATAAATCTAGCATATAGTGGATATTTTTTACCCTTCTATTTTGCCTTTGTCTGATGTATAATTTCAAAAAAAAAAAAAAAAAAAAAATTTATCTAATTTCAAAATTTTTTTTATCTAATTTATGTTTTTAAGATTTGTACTTCAACCCATGCTCTCGTGGAAAATAAAATGATTGAAATGAGTTTCACACAAAGGAACATGTGGCTCGTGAATTAAGATGTGTATTACAAATGGACCATTAACTAATTAGATTTAGAGAATTTAATTAACATGTGGAAAATGGGTAAGACACAAACGCCACAATTGGGCATAGCCAAATGTATTGAGAAACTTTTTATTAAATAAAGATTTAATTATTTAAGCTAATTTATTAAAAAGTTAGGCATATCAAGCATGATGTTTTATTATTATTTGAGAGTGAGAACAAAAACATGTAAATTTATAGTGTATATATATATGGTCGCAACATCCAAATGCAGTTTTAATATTTTGATGACAACTGAGGCTTAAACATTAAAATAAATAAAATAAAGCCTCCTACGGTCCCACTATTTACTAAACCCTATGGGTAAAAATGTAGAGGAAGATAAATTTCAATAACATTATAAAATTACATTGTAAGTATTAGTTATGAATCTTTAATTGTATTTATATTGTAATATAATATTTAAAAAGTATATCATACCTCACCTAATTTATGAATATATCATCGATACACAGCTTAAGTCGTTTAAGTATTTAACATATATGGTATTAATTAAAACACAGTATATGATTTGTTATTAATTTTGGTTTAATGCTCTAATTGTCAAATTTATGATTTTTAATTAACCATACATGTAATTTGTTTGAGTATCTCAGGAGGAAAAATAAAATTTTTAGATTTAAATAATATTTTGATCCCGGCTCCGAGTTCAAGCTGGTCCATTATTATCTTTTCTTATTGCAATAAAAATTTCACCTCCCCAATATTTTTCACTTTATTTTGGTCCATGTACTTTTTAAAATGTTTATTTTTGTCATTGTAATTTTTACTTTAGTTATTGTAATTTCAAAAAGTTCATTTTGGTCTATTCATTTTCATTTTTATCTCATTTGTTTTAAAATAGTTTGTCTACTAAATTTCTTGAAATATGTCATAAATTTGTTTTAATAGGTTTCTATTATATATAAAAATTGTGTCAAAACTTTGTATGGTCATTTTTAAAAAGTACAAAAACCAAAATCAACGTTCTAAAATTATACCAATAAAAATGAAGAAAAATTGAAAATACATAAATCTAAAAGTAGATCCTATAAGTAGTATTTAAAGTTTAAACCAACCTTTTAACATTTTTTACTTTGTGTGTGTACTATAGAAGACTGCAATTTGTATAATTTTTGTTAAATGTGGTTAATTTGTTGATTTATTATGGGAAAAAATGGAACTAATTTTGTAAAAAAAGTAAAACAATTTCCACAGTCCAAGTTAATAAAATTGTAAAATTAGGCGCAATAAAACAAATAAAGGGAGGAAATAAAAATATCTGGACGGAAACTTTTTGAAAATCAGAAATGGAAAAGAATGATTTTTATTTAATAATGATTGAGATGGTAATGGTATTAAAATTGAACCCCACGACATATTTTGAAGGAGATAACATTTTCATGGCTCACTACAAAACACCGACTTATTTTATTTTATTTTTAAAAGAGAATACTTAATATGTGGCTGTGAGATGG
The DNA here is from genome assembly GCF_001995035.1 of Momordica charantia. The sequence continues at coordinate 394,134 of NW_019104497.1, forward strand.
ACAGCTGTCCCTCTCCAATGGTTGGTCTGTGAAAAAGACGTGGAATGACTCCACAAAAAAAAAAAAAAAAATATCCGACGAGCTGTCATCACAAGACCTACTTTGCACTTTTCCTTTCTCTTTTTTTTCTTTTTCTTTTTTTAAAACTCACTTAAATCAGAGGTTGCTTTTGTAAACAAAGAAAAAAAAAGCAAAGATTACTGTCATATCTTATCTTAATTCAACAATATGTAGCTGTTAATATTTGAATTTTTGATTTTTTATCTTAATTAAGTGACATATATTTTATTAACTAACATTAATAAATTGTTTTGTTTTGTTCTGTTATGTTTTTTTTTTATGGAAAAACTAAAAAAAAAAAGGGTTGAAAGGATGAGAGATTTATGGTAATATCCAATCCCTTGAAAATGGGAGAGGCATTCTATTTTGAAATGGGATTTATGATATTTTGATTAAAAGATCATAATTTGTAGGAAAGTATTCTAATTTATTAGCAGTTTAGGCTTTCAAAGAAATATTTAGTAAAACCTAAGAGAGAGAGAGAGAGGAAAATGTGGCGTTTTGTGTTCTCAAAGGTTCAATAAAGTCCAAATTTAACCAATAAATTAAATTGGGTGTATGAATTCAACTATCAAAAACGAGAGGCGGATATTTGTGCTGAGATATTAGGTATTTGGCCCGTGCCATCCGACCACCAATCACGTGCTTCCCTTTTTCCTCATTTATCCGTAATCTGTTATTTATTTAATTTAATTTATGTGTGAAATTGAAGAGCCATGATTATGATTTTTCCGTTCCCAGATCTACACATATTTGCCCTTCTTTTCGGCTTCTGGGTTCTTCCAGTCCAAATATAATAATAAAATGTACAGACAAACAGACAACACAAGTTTCCCCACTTGTTCCTTTTATCTTTGAATTGGATTGCAGTTGCATTGAATTGGTTCATGCTTGCCTCTGCAAATCCAACATCCTTTTTACTTCCATAATCTCAATCTGGCCTCTCTTGGGAATGCATGTCAATTGTGATTTCGTTTGGGCCTGGGCCTGCCTTTCTCCAACATCATAAAAGAGGAAGTCCAATCCCTCTCCCTAGCCCATGCCCTTAACTCCTTAAACCAAAATCTCCTCAACTCTTCTTGTGAAAAATGTTATAATTGTCTTTTTTTTTTTCAAAATTTTTTATTATTATTTTAATAAAACAAACAAAAAAAGAAAGAAAGAAAATGTTTGCCATAAAGTATAACAAATTTTTTAAAAGTAAATTACTAATCACTAGTTAGGTGCTCCTTATTGAACTATGCTTGTGTTGACCCCTCTATCTTTTTACTGTACTAAACACTCGTGCTAATAACACTTGTTCTAAAATAACTTCTAAACATACCTCTTAACAATTTTTCTAAAAAATTTAAAGCAAAACAAAGATGAAATAAAATAATATTTTTGAAATATAAAATAACAGCCATTTTAAAGATCAATTCCCTTTAATCCAAAATAATTATGGTCAAGGCAAAAAAGCATTGAGAATTTAAATTTTTTTAGTACGAATTTAGATTTTTCACCTTATTTGCAATTTTAATTTTGAGAATTTATTTATTTTTCCCTTCTAAAATTTTTACCTATCTCTGGCTCTATTCATCTTTAATTTTATATTGTAATCTCTCTCAAAAACTTTTATCTTTTTCTAAGTTTGTTTTCGTCTCTAAAATATTTTTTTAATTTTTCCTATCTATTTTTTCTCTCTCTAACTATATTTATCTCTATTTTTTTCTCTAAAATTTTTTAATCTATCTCTAAATTTGTAGTGTAGTCTTTTTCTAACTTTATTTTTCTCCCCAAAATTTTTTGCCTTTCATTCTCTATATAAGTATTGAGATTGATTATTTGTTATATATATCAGGCTCCTTTCATTTCGCCCGGCCGCAAACAGGACTCATTTATTGACTTGTATTTTATACCTCTAAGAAATTTGTTTACCCACCATTAGTCATGTTTTTTCATTTTAATTTACTTATAAATTGTGTTAAATAATTTTATATGTATTAGTGGATACTTCTCAATTTTTAGCTATAAATACAGAACCCAATTAATTTCATTTTCTCAAAGCATAGTTAATCCATCTATGACATTCTTGAAGAAAATTTTTTAGAAACTCCACGATTTCCCTTCAAAATTTGTGAAGAAGATCAAAAAGCTCTGCCTACTCCTATTGCTCCTGGTGGTGAATGACGAAGAGGATTAGTATTAGCCTGGATTTGCATGCATACGGGTAGGTTGGTGAATGATTATTTGATGTTCAACTTTAAATTTCAATTACTTAATTGACTATTGAAATTTCTCTCCAAGATTTGTGAAGAAGATCAAAACACTTGTCAAGAATCCCTATTAAAAAAAAAAAAAAAGGACACCGGAAAGAGAATTAGAGATTGGAAAAAAAAGTAATAATTAAATGATATAATTCTGAAATATAAAATCTTTAAAAGATGTAAAAATGTTAAACCTATGAATAAAAATAAACATAATAAATGTGTTTATCCAGATTAATGAGTTCTGTATGTATTTTCTTCTTAAATTAAAAATTGGCATTGATTCCTCCCACCCCCAAGAATTGAAAAACGTAGAAATAGTAATGTTAGATTGGAGATGCACTTTTTTTTAGTATCTACTTTTTCTTTCCTTTTTACAAACCATTGCTCCCTGTAGCTATACAAACAGTTGAAAGGAAAGGAAAACCTCAACGTCTCATAAAAACAAATAAAATAAAATCTAATCCGGTGCAGACTCGACAGGAAAAATAACAAAAAGAGAAACATTACAGACTCAACAGGTTGTTTGTAATCCGAAGGTTCTGATGGCGTCGGCGTCGGCGTCGGCTTTCCTTTTGGGAAGAGAAAGGGAAGATATGGTTTTGGCAGACACCACTTTGTTCACCAGAAGCTTCCACATTGCATCGTGTTTTCTTTTCTCTTGCTGCATCCTTACTTTGAACTGCCTGTCATACCAATACCAATACCAATAATTCCAATTCCAAAGTTAAAATTTATAATTCAGAAGTAGGTCCCCACTCCCCACTCCGCCAACAACCACTTTACCCATCCCATAAATCATTGACTAAAACACGCCAAAGTGAAAACGGAAATTTGGTCATTCGCCTTTTGGAAAAGGTGTCAGCCGAAGACTTTTTTCCTTTTTGTTTTTGAAAAGCGCCGTGGTCTGTAGACTTTCTGAATCCTAGACACCCACGGGCCACGGCCACGGCCACCATATTTGATTGGAAAAATAAACATCGTGGAAAGCGTTTGTTTCCATCAATTCCCAATTTGTAAATTAAATTTAATAATGCAATGATAAAAAAGAAAGTTTAATTCTGGAGGGGGTGGTTTTGAGTTTGGGTATACCTGCAAAGGGGGACTTTGCAAGAATCGGATTGGTCGCAGATGGAGGCATGCAGCCGTAGAAGCTGCCACATCCGTTTGCAGCGCCAGCATGATCCTCCTTCCTGGACTCTGTTCCGACACGTCGCGAAGTGCTTGATCAGAAGCTGAACGCCACGACACGTCGAGAATTTGGAACACGGCTTCTTTGTGGGCTCCACGTCGTGCGGCCCAACTTCTGTGCACCCTTCCTTGCAGATGTGCTCCAGGCACTCCATGGCGTCGCTTAGCTGAAGGTACAGCCTCTGCTCCTTCCTCTGCCTTCTACACCTCTTCTTCCTCTGCACGGAATTTCACAATTTAAATTAATAATTGATGCGGTGAACCAAAAGAACAAGAGAGGCAGTGGAATCAGGAATGTATACCAATTCGGATTCATCCATGAATTGCAGAATCTGAAGCTCCAGCCAAGGGTCATGCTCTTGCAGGAATTTCCAGCCCTCCGTTTTCTCCACGGCCTTGAAGTGGCTCGACACCATCTTCATACAGCTAAGGGACAGATCCGGTGCGTCGCACATTCTTGCGAGTTGGAGTATGTCGACGACGCTATCAATCGTCAACTGTCGAGCCAATTGCTTGCTGCATCGCTGCTTCAAATGTGGAACCAGGTAGACATGCGAGAGCGCCAATAGATGGATTCCGTACTTTCGGAGATATTCCTCAGGGCACCTGTTGGAAACACGCCGACAATTTAGACTCACTCCGCCTACCAACATTGACAAAATCAAATTTAGACTATTCTAATTTAGATATTTTTTTTTACCTGGAGGTGTAGAGGAATTGGACAAACGAAACGACTGCCTCGCACGGAACGCCGAGAATCGGAATCACTTTCTCGGAGCTCCGGTGCTTTCGCGGTTGGTCGATGATGTTTTCCAGAACCGCCGAAACCGATGCCTAAAATTGAAATCGATTCGAAAATAAAGAAAATCAGATCCTTCTATCGATTGAAGGAAATTACAGACGATAAAATTAAAAAGGAAGTTGCGAATTTGAGGAACCCTAATCCACGAGGTTTAATCGCAATCAACAGACATTTTAAGTCAAGATGAGATTTAAAAGAGAAAAAAAAAGGAAGAAGAGAGATCCGACGGAGTACCAGAATGGTGGAGTGCGCAGGAATTCGAAGTCCACCGGACGTAACGATATGGATGTCCGGGTCCGGCAGCTCGTGGAACTGTGGTTTCCGATCTTTGGCGGCGGCGGCGAGAGAATGGGGGTGAACTTGGTAGGGAACATGAACTGCTTCCATGAGGGTGATGGAGAGAGAGAGAGAAAAAGAGAAGGAGAAGATTTAGGATGTGGATGTGGGTGGCTCCATTGCACATTGACTATATATAGACGGCGGTGGGTGGACAGAGAATTTGAAGTGGAGTGCTCCACGAAGACGAAGACGAAGACGAAGCAGCCAGTCACGTGAGAAACACGCGCTCCTCGTTACGCGTTAGCGTAAATTGGTCGGTCCCATCCGGCCAGGCGGTCTCGCATCGATATTACAACATATGTTAAATATTTGAATTTTCGCAATAAACAAAATTATTTTAATTTTTGAAGGGGAGAATTCCATTTCTTTTCTTGCAAAGGAGGAGAATTCCATTTCGATCCAAATCCAACTAACCTCAACACGTTAATTTTTTTGCCAACCGTCAAATTCCAAATTCCCCACCTTTTTTTTTTCCTTTTCTTTTCAAAACTAATAAAACAGATTATAAACTTTCGTGTTAATATTGTTTACAAAATGAAATGTCGTTCGTTCTATCTTTTCGGTAAATAAAGGTTAGATAAATAGCCGTCTAATCCTATTTGAAAAACATGATAAAGTATTTTGTTTAATAGGTGAAATATACTATTTTATCATTTTTACTTGTATAATAAATATCAAAAAATAAATGTAACATAAAATTTTAAATACTTGATTTGAAAAATTAATTTTATTTATTTTTTCATAGAAAATGAAAGAACAATAAACCATAAACATTACAAAATGTAATTATGTTTTTGTTAATTGAAAAAGTGAAAATGAAAAAAAAAAGAAACAAAAATCATTTTGTCTGTTAATTGAAAAAGTGAAAATAAAAAAGAAACAAAATCATTATCAACTGTAAAATAATAAATCTAAAAGTGACATTTTAAAATATTATATACCAAAACAAATGCATTAGATTTACATATTTATATAAAAGCAATCCACGAAAAGTTTTTACACCCCATTAAAGAAAGGAAAAGAAATAAGAAGTTGTGTTTACTCCTTCAACCGATAACGATAGATGCGGAGAAATGTTAAATGCAAACAAAAACTCTAGAATAATCCACGTAGGCCCTACCTTTTCGGAATATAAGCAAATATCTTTTACAAGGAAGGGGTGTTCTTTTGGTCCTACGTGGAACGGATAAACCAACTCATGCTGTAAGGAAAAGGCCATGTATGCTAAAATGACCTTTGGGGTTCAGAAGAAGCACTTAATTTCCGTCCCAGGTGTACCCTCATGTTGATCCCTTTTCCACCTCACGCACATAACCTCTGCCACATGGGCATCCCACTTGGACAATAACATTCTTTAATTCCAATTTGCAATCAAAGAAATTATTAATGAAATAAAAGAATGGATTAATATGATGCCTTTTGACGACATGCTGGAGTTACATATATTAAAATAAAGATTAATGCGTTTATAGTTTATTTATAAGGTGGGTGGGATTTCTTTAGACCTTTTATGTTCATAAATCATAAGAAATAGTCCACATGTAATTAATATTTATTTCTTCGTTTGTCGAATTACCGTCATTTGTTAATACCACTTCAATCAAATATACATTTTTTCATCTTCAACAAAAAATGTCAATAAAGTTGCAATTATTATTTTTTATGTTGCTTTTCATATTTTATTGTATATAGCATCATATATTATTATAGATATCTAGAAACTGATATAGAGGAGAGTGGGCTTCTTTCGTCCAAATGAAGGACCACTCATTAGGCCCATATGGGTGGAGATTTTTGATTGCCATCCCAGGGCAGCTTAGTTGATTTTTTTTTTGAATGGTAACCCAAGAATTTAATAAAATCAGAGGAGGAACACAGAAGTTGCCATTTTCCAAGACTAAAAATGCTTCAAAAAATTAAGAACAACTCTTTCTCTTCCTAAATTTCTACTCAATTTAAGTTTTATATCTCACCACCTCTTTTTCTACCCTGCCACCTCTTTTTAACCGAATAATTTTTAAATTTTGAAGGCATCTCTTGCACAATAAAGCTGTATATTTCAGTTATACCAAGCTATATACAAATTATATCCATTCAAATCCTAGCATGAAAAAAACTATAACAAACATCCGTTTCAAAAATAGATATTAAGCATGGCATAACATTATATTGTTCAATCATAGTATATTAAGCATAAGCATAACTATTATATTGTTCATTCATAGTAGAAGGAAACCGTTGAGTCTAAAAATAACAAAATCCAGTACCTTGGAACACCATATTGATGGGAAAGTAGATGATAGATAATATTATAAAACTATATTTCATTAACACTTACTTCTTGGGGAGTGATAGCCTACGTAAAAGCACCTCTACTTCTTTTATACCATCAAAGACTTGAGCCTGAAAAGTTGTGGTTGGATCGTCGGGGGGAGTTCCACTCGGCTTTGCCGTGAACGTAAGATAACAAAGCAAACCGGCCACAATCGAAGCATTCACCTTCACGTATTCTACAACCTCAAAACTTGTATCCTACACACAAAGAACAAAACATTTTATCATAACTATCGCATAAACTTTAGAAGGAGAAGCACAGATCTAGTACATTACATTTTGTTCATCCTACTGTTTAATGGCTAGGTTTCCAGCTTGAACAATGTGTTAATTCCTTCCATGGTTCTACATAGAGCAAAGGGTCAATTCTACCGATTGCATGAGAGTTGGGAAAATACGGAACATCAAAACCTGCATTGCATTAAATGGGAGGGTTATAACATCCAATAAAAAGAAGGAAACAAGAAAAATGGCGGGAAAATTTTCAAATGAAAACTTCGCTCTCTCCATCAAAGCAACCTAAATAAATCCTTACTTGATAATTAAATCAAAGGTTACGTTAGAATAATGTGCTGACAAAATAAAATAAATAGTTTGTAAGAAACTATGGAGTTGTGCTATGCTTACACAGTCAAACAAATTTATAACCAAATAAAAACAAAGTACTACGTACTACACTTAAACTTGGCACGTAACTACAGCACAGCAGCAAATTAGGAAAGGAAGAATTTCATAGATATTTAAGGTGATACAATTATTGAGAGTTGAGAGAAAGTAGTAGAAGGCAGGAAAGATGATTGGAAAGGAAAGATGATTGGAAAGGAAAATGAGTCTCCTTCCTCATGAGACATTATAATCATAATGAGTAGTCATATGATCTCATTTCGTCTTTTTTAACTAAGAAAAATTCAGGTACTGTGTGTATCTTTATTTACTCTGTCTTTATTCTGTCCAACGCATCTTTTCTTTAGTCTGTCTATACGCTTATTTACCCTATATTAGATAGAGATTATCTTTCACCATAGTAAAAACTAAGTAATGAAATGATGCAAACAAATCACTCATTATAGTGTAAGTAAACTATTTTCAATACCACGTAAGTATTATTATATACGACGTATGAATAAGAAAATACCTTAGCTTCATCCTCGTCCAGGTGCTTCACCACGTTTCTAGTTTGTCATTACCTTTATTTGTAACTTTTTTTGTATGTTTTTTTTTATCGATTACGTTTTTTTTTGGCAAGAATGAGACGGTTTGTGAGTTTGATATTAATTTTTGTGTCTCCAATCTAGCTACCCCTCCATAGTTTTAAAAACAGTATTTGATTTTTCAATCTTATTTTTTCTACTCATTTTCCACTTTTATTTACGTTTTATTAGGCGATATATTTTTTCATATTTTTCTACATTATATATATATATATATATTTTCAAATCATTCATTTAACCGATTTTATTTTTGAAATTTTGAAATTTCTAAATCTAGATTTAATTTTTGAAAATTTTGAACTTTAATTCACTATTTTATTTCCTAAAATCAAGCCATAGCAAAAAGTTGTTTCAAGGGTATTTTTGCCACAAAATTTAAGGGATAATGGTAGGATAATTTAGCTATTTTGGTGGGAGGGTATATTTGACCATATGAAGTATAACTATTTGATAGTCATTTTTGTGATATTGGATACTTTTGGCCATTTTTGAAGTAGAGTTATTTAATATAGTCATTCCTCTAGTTGCCCATAATATCATTTCCTCTAGCCAATGTCCAAATTTCAAGCCCATAAATAAGGAGAGTTTTAAGAATATGAATAAACAAATTTAAAAACTAACAAAATAATAATTTCTTTTTAATCAATACATAAACATTAATATTATTGGGGTGAGAATGCATTCTCATTTTCTATCCTAGCAGGACATGGTATGTTTATAATTTACTCTCTCACACAATGTCTATATGGAACATGAAAGATAAAGCTTTTAGAGGACCAGAACATAAGTAATTAACTATACCATCATCATTAGAGTTTTATATAATTGAAGAAGAGGAGGTTACAGAAGAATGTTACAAAAGAATTAAACGAAACGAGGGAGGAAATGGAAGAATCCTCGGTAAAATCTCCTATGCAAATGCCCTTCTTTTTCTATAAGAATTTGGAGGAATTTCTCCAATATATTACAGTCCAATGAGATGTATAGTTCAATCATACTAAGCTATATATCTCGCTCTCTTCAATCACTTCCATTATTATTAACTAAGTCTAATAGCTGCCACAAAACAATAAAAGCTAATTTCATACCAACTCTTACAGGAGATTTCAGCTTGGTAAAAAGTTACATTACAAGCATGAGGAATGCAATGCAATATTTATGCTAAGATTTTTTTCGGTGTAGACCAAAGCATACTGTTTCCATAGACAATGCAACTCCATAATTTCTTTCAAGATGACATTTGATAAAATACCTGAACCGATAGGAAGTGGGTATTGCAGATCTAGGCTTGTTCAAATATTGTCAAGGACAAACGTCCACGTATGGGACAGCACCGTCGGAGGTCTAGGGGTTGTGAATTCGAGCCGGGTCTCGGTAGATGTTGTTGGGGGTTGTTTCTGTGTTGTTCGTGGCTGTCTCCGCAGGTCATCTGAGGGGAAAGCTCGTCGCAGCTTCGTTGTTGTCGCAGTAACGAGTTGTCGGCATAGATCTAGTTGGGGTGGGAGAGGAAAGGCGGCTGGGTGTGAGTTGAGAGAGATCGAAGAGCGACGTTGAAAGATGTGGTAGGAGCTGGGAAGGCAGAATGTTTAGGAAGTGTACAATTTTTAAGTTAGGGTTAAAAATGTGCACCTTTTAATGTCAGGCTCTGCCCGCCATTAAAAGTAGAATTATTTTATTTTATCTTGTCGGATGTTGTTTCCTCTATGGTTTTTTTATCCGACATTATTTCATCCGTGTATATTTTTTGTCCGAAATTAAAACCTAGATTTCTACCGGTGAAAATAATAATAATAATAATTTTGGCGGCTGAAGCTAATTTACACTTCCCGGGAATAAGAAGCTTCCAAAAAGCCAAGAAGAAGGAAGGGGGACAATAGTGAATCAATGATCTGTCTGCCATGAACGAACGCAGATTGTTGGGGGACAATAGTGAATGGTAGGACTGTTTTGAGTCGACCTGCAAGAACCTTCGCCAAAATTTTGTACACACCGGTTGTTAAGCTTATGAGCCTGAACTCCAACATTTTTTTTGGTTTGACATTCTTTGGAACGGAGGCTATATGAATTTCATTCAAGACACGGTTCACTATTCCATTTCTAAAAAAATCCTGGAACAAATTAAAAAAAATTAGGTTTGAAAGTGTTCCAAGACTTTTTAAAGAATTCTACGGTGAAACCATCCGGCGTTGGAGCTTTGTTTGACCTGAGCTCTTCAAACTTTGTAAAATTTCGGACTCTGCAAAGAGAAATTGACTCAATTGACCTGAAAAAGTTTCCATTTTGCTCAAATGACCTAAATTATAAAAATTGACTCAACTGACCCAGTTTTAACTTTTCTGACATTTCAGAGAGTCTGCAATTACGAATATACCCCCAAATGAATTGAACCACAACAAATCTGGCACAGAATCACCTAGGTTGGTGTAATTAAAACCATGGGCGAGTTCCACTTGATTCATGGCCATGAATTTATTAAAATACCACCAACTTAATAATTCCCCACCAAATTTTTGTACTATCATTTATTATATACCCACACATTCTCACCGAGTGTAGAGAATAAAAGTATGTTTCAGTCCGTATTGTCCAGAAGCACATCTTTCACGTGGTTTTGAAGAACTTCCATACCTTTTCCAACGTTTTTCACATCTTGAATCCATTAAAGGAAGTCAATTTTTCATCTCTGACACCTTGAACGAGGTTAGTTTTTTATTGGTTCATAATATTGTTTTCGATTCATCTAGAATATGATGTATTTAGTTGGAGTAAATGGAATTTCTGAATTTTTGTTAGTATTTTTGTGGGTAAAAGAAGTTATGTAAGTCAATGATTCATGACCGTGTTTATTCGTTTAATGGCCGTGGTCAATGGTTTTATGATTAACGGCCGTGGTTTTAGGTCGATTGCATACAG
>NW_019104497.1:405859-463277 GCF_001995035.1 Momordica charantia
AAAAAAAAAATTATTTTCTTGCCATAAAAGGGACGCAAATACGAAATAAAATGTTCTAACCTCGAAGTTTCGGATATGGGAAGCGATTTGGAGCACGATATTGACTAGTAGAGAGTGAAACAGAGGAAATTGAGGGAGTGTAAATCGAATGGGTGAAAACGAAAACGAAAACGGAAGAATAGAAAAGAAGATGGAATGAGAGATACGAACAGTTTGAGTTTGAACTGAGGGGTATAATGGTCATTAAATTAACGGCCGTGGTACTCTTTTTCACGGTCGTGGTCAAGCAAACAATTTAACCACGGTCCAACCTAGTCCATTAGTTGTCTTTCATGAACACCACGGTCGTGGTACTAGTTTTCACGGCCGTGGTCAAGCATTCATTTTAACCACGGTCCAACCTAGCCCAAAGCAAAAAATTCGTGTTACTTTTTTACTAACCAAGGTCAAACTAACAATAACCACGGTCGAACCTCCCCATTAATTTCCTTTCGTGTTAATTCGTTTGCGACTCCACTTACATTCCAGATTGAGGTTAAAATAGTAATTTAATCCTTGAATATTCTATTCAAAATATTAAATTGGGTCAGTTGAGTCAAATTTTTTAACTGAGGTTAGTTGAACAAACAACAAACTTTTTTAGGTTATCCATGCCAATTTTCCCTCTGCAAAGGGTTTAATGAACTCAGCGGCTTGCTCCTCTGATAAGGGAGACCAAGAGACATTAGATACCATCACTCAAGCTTTACCTCCCCCTGGTAAAGATTTTTAAAAAACCAATTGCTTCTGCTTCTTCCATTTGATGGTCCGTAGTAAGGCTATTTCCAGCTTGATCAGTGATCTCTGAGATAAAGTTTTGACGTTTACGAGCAGTGCAAACCTTGTGAAAGATTTGTAAGCCCCAATTTCTGCAAGGATGACATTGTTACCTCTGGCACGTTGATCGGGTAGCAATTTAAATTCTTTCTTCTCGATGGCCATAGCCCAACGGAGGACCTCTCTCTCTCTCTCACTCTCACTCTTCGATACATCTGAAAAAAAATCAAAAGAACAATTTTAGAAAATATAATTTGGAATTTCCTTTTATCACCATTTATAATTGGTTAATGGAATTGAGAACTCGCAAACATTGGAATTTCGATCTGCCAATTGTTTGGGCGATCAGTTTGTTGGTCTCTATGATATTGGTTCTTCCATATGCGGCGGCTGTGGTTGCTTTAGCCTACTTCGTTTGCTATTGCTTATTGATTTATTGTGTGTGGCATATGGATATTCCATTTTTAATTTCCAAATACAAATTAAATATACCTTCCGGGAAAAATTAAAATTGTTGCATTTTTGTTCTTACAACTCTCTCTTTCTCAATTCCATTTTATCATTTCATAATTTATGTAGCTTTGAATGGAATGGTTTCCTTTCCAAATAATATATATATATAGAGGTTAAACGAAAGCACTTCAATTTCGATATATCAAAGCTAAATGGGTAATAGGTGTATGAGTATGAGAGAGTAGTTCCAGTAATTAACTAGGCAAGACCTCTTTTTTCTGTGTTCCATCAAAACTTCCCTCCTATGAATCCTTTAATTTCTCATGGATCATAATCTGATCTTACAGTCTTTTAATTGTTAAATGAAATTTAATCATTGATTACGTGCCACACACCCTTAATTATGTTATAATTGCATTTTTATTGGTTAAATTGATATTTATGACCATTGTATCAATAATATAAATTAAATTAGTTAAATATATCTAATCCATTAACATAATCATTTGAATTCTAAGTGAGGTTAAAACTCTAGATATCAACATAAATACTAAACATTAGTAGCTAGCTTTGCACATAAGTATATTAAAATCATGGTTCCACATCATAGTGTTTGAAAGATTAAAATTGAAAGATTAAAATTGAAATACTAATAGAGTTGAGATAAATGGTAGATTGTTGGTGGTACTCTACTTCAACTAGAAGTAGAGGGTTCTGGCCTGCATAGTTCTACATCAAAATGGCCAATAGGAAGACCACGCAACACTCGAGCTTGGAGTGTTTTGGTGGGAGAGTTTGGAGGCGATCCCATTTGCTTGACTTCAAAAGTGAGGTAGTACATTATACCAACAACAGCTTTATTAGTTGCCTTCACCATCTTTACAAATTCAAAACTTGTACCCTACATTCATAATAAATATGATCAAAACTACATATCAAAGTTGAAAACATACAAATTATAATGGGAAGATAATGGGAAGATAATGAATACATTTTGTTGATTGAAATAGTCAACAGCTTTGTCTTTGTCTGCGCATTCTTGAAGCTCTTCCGAATGTAATCGACTCCCAGTTATAGTCTCAATACGACCACAAGCATAAGAATCGGGAAAAGAGGGCATGTCAAAACCCTGTATTCATGCATACAAATAAAAATATGAAGACAAACAAATAAACTAAGGTGATATAGTAATATAATGAAAAGAAGGATAAAAAACCTCAGTTTTCTTCAAGGCAATATAGTATTCTATCTCCTCTTCTAAGGTCATCTCACGGGGTTCATTACCAAAATAAGCATCATCATGGATGGTCATCTCACGGGGTTCATCACCAAAATCATCATCATCATCGCTGAGTTGGGGTGAATTTGAAGAAGCCATCAACGCTGCCTGTATTTTCTTTTTCTTAAAATAAGCGTCAGAAGAAAACCCAAATCCAATTCTGCTACCAAACGAAGAGCAAATATATTCCTAAAACTGTATCAATGATGTTTTAGACATTTGTTAACAATCAGAGACAGGCGAACTCAAAATAATTTATTGATAATTAGCAATTACAAGAGAGAACAAAAAAAGGGTAATTCAAGTCTAACTGAAGTGAAGAAGTCGTGGAAGGAGAGAGTAAAAAATACAACAACCATTGACAAGTGAGAGAACAAAAATAGGTAATTCAAGTCTAACAGAAGTGAAGAAATCGTGGAAGGACAGAGTACGAAATACAACAACCATTGAGAATTGATCCAACAAGACCCCTAAATTGCGACAACAAATTTGGAAGAGAGAGGGGAAGGTTTCGTGTGGTTACCTCTTGAGAAAAACCCTAATCCAAGTTACAGACTTCTGTAAACGGCTGATTCGAAGGGAGGCTCCTTTGTCTTCTTGAGGTGAGGTCGGATCCTTTAAATAGAAGAAATTACAAACTTAAAATATATAATTTTGAATTTTGAGACAAAATAAAAAATATATAATACATTTGAGGCAAAATATGGTAAGTGTTATAAATTTCATTTTGAATTTCCAACTTACCATTTACGATATGATATTTTAAAAATATTTATTTTGTGATATTAATATTTTTGGGATCCGGTGGGGAATTTACCTCAATGAGCCCATTAGTTGGGGAAAGAGAGGAAATTCTGGAAGGCAATAAAGGAGGAGTCAATGAGGAAAATAAAAACATTGAAATTAGGCCGTTAAGTCCTGGGGAAGATTTTAATTTGGAGAAATTGCAGCAAATTAAAGGAAAATTGAAACTATTGATTTGGAGGGTCCCAAGGAACTTAACGTTGGGGTGAGTATGGAATAATGAAAATAGTAATTAATACACCCTCATTCCAAAAATATTACCACGATAAAAAGGCCGAGATTTGTTATTGTTACAGTAAAAAGGTGGAATCAGTAATAAACTGCCATCATTAGGGTTTTTTTTTTCTTTTGTTTTAATTGAACAAGAGGGTGGAAGATAATTCAATGAAATGAAGAGGCATTTATGAGGATCTTAGATTCTTAAGGGATAAAATCTCCTCTGCAAATGCAATGAAATCCCAAAATTCTTGGTTTAATCCAACTTTCGTTACTAATTTTTTTCAATGAATATATAGAAAGAAAGAGACAAAACTTTAGCTATCCTAACTTTTTATATTCTAACTTTTGTATTTAACTCTTTATTTTTACTCAATAATTAATTACTCTTTTGATGATTCAATCATTAATGAAAAGATTAATTAACCGTTCTTCTGATGATTCAATAATTAAATTTCTTCGGATCCTGCCTTTTATATATAGTATAGATGAGTCACTGTTAATAACATTATTTCCTAAATATTGACATCTTTTAAGCTAATTGGACCAACCATGACAACTTTGCACAATGTTTAGGGACACTTTAAGAGGGATGCAATTTAACCATACAAACGGTATTTGGTAGTAATTGACACCAACTCCTCCTTTTGAAGTTGAAGCGGCTCAAACTACTATATCCCAATTTGTTCTACTTAAAAAAATAAATATAATTTAATTTTATAAAACCTTTGATTATTATTATAATTATTATCATTATTTTGAAGAAAGCCCCTAGTTATTATTAGATAATTGAAAATTTTCTTTGGACATAAACATTACAAGAATGTTAATGTCCAAAAGAAGTTTAGAAGATTTGATAATGATAACGTTTTAGAAGATTTAATCAGATAATTGAAGCAAACTTTGAACAACTAAAATCTTAGAAACTATATTGAAACTGGATAAAACTTAATCTACAACGTGTTGGAAGTGCAACCCAACACTTGATTATCAAATCAATTATTTTTTTTCTCCTTAGTATTTGAAACAGATAGAAAATCAAAATATCAGACGAAAATTGTATTTTGTATCAAATGCATTTATACAAATTTGAGATCATACCATATTGCAATTTCGTTTGGATATGCAAAACACTCAACAACCATATGTTTGAGTAATAAAAGGACAAAGTAAAGTATTTCATCAATTTCTGTCCCATATCTTCTTTCTCTCAATCGTGATACATTGCAAAAGAATTAAAACTTGTGCAAATTTGACGCAGAAATATGAATGTTTTGCTCTGTAAATTCTAACATCAATCTTACTAATTAGTATCGAAGTCACAATTTAAAATTGCCTATTTCAAAGGCTATTTCTCTTGTTACCCCAAAATAGAAGCTTTTTATTCAACCCCATCTCTTCCCCCTTCAGTCTCCCTCTCAAATTCATCAAACAAAGGCCCGCAGCCCACTAGATTATATGCCAACCAAAACCCAAAACAACTTGATGCCCTTTCACCAAAACCCACCGAGACTTTTAAAGCAATTCAAATCAACAAGTCCATTGCCCAAAGCCCTTTAACAAGCACCAACTCTCAAGAATTCAGCCTAATAATTGACCTCCCATTGTCACCCATGTCTGATTTAGCCATAAAAAAGAGTCTAAAAGTCCTTTGTACGGAGAATGATGATAGCGCATATGAAGGCCGCATCGAAAGAAGAAGTTTGAACTTGAGAATTATTCCAGAACAGAGGAGACAACTCTCCCTGATCAAAGATAGAATCACCTCGGTTTGTCCTGATTTTGTCATTCTTACTAAGACTAAATTCTCTTTAATTAAATCTTTATGGAGCTCTATTAGCATTGTTTGGGCCTCACTCGATGCTGTGGGACAGAGTCTCTGTAACAGTGCAGGATGTTGTAAAGTTTGCTTATCACCGTACCAAACGGCTGCCAAAAGCACTTCTTCTTGAATCCACCACTCTTAAATGGAGTCCTTGCCCCTTCAGGTTAGAAAAGATAAAAGGTTCAAAAACTTATCCACTCAATTTGGCCCACTTTATAAGTTAATGGTTATTGGTTATGGAGGGCATGTTTTACTCTTCATAAAGACGCTAAATTCTCTCTCTGCAGAGACACAAATTATTGGAACAAGTTAGAATTATAGATTCCGTAGCAGCTATTGAATTAAAAGAAGAAGAGGGTAGAATCGATTATTATTTGACACCATTAGATACTATAAAAAAATTAATTTTTAGATACTATATAAAAAAAAACAATCTCATTAAACTCGAAAACTGGTTATGTGGATGGGAGAGGTGGGTTGTCTCATCCTCTCAAAACTTGATTTTGGAGGGATTCTCTGCAAAAGATGCATGGTAGACTTCGCAATGCCCTAGACTTGCCCTAGCTTCCCGCACGCTCGCTTTTCTCTTCCTGCCAGACTCTTTCTCTGTAGCAGGGTACTTGTTGTCATTCTCACTGTTCAGAGTCGCTTTAGGATCTTCCATATACTCCTTGAGATACCCTCTCCGAATAAGCCCTTCCACCTCTTCCTTGAGATCAAAGAAATCATGTGTGCATGTCCGTGATCTCGGTGGAAGAGGCAATATTGCCTTTTGCTTCTCTTGTTTGGAGGTGCTTTCATCCTCTCTGGCCATCTGAGCAACATTTGATCATTGATCTCCGTCAATACTTGTTCAAGTGGGACTGTAGTCGGAGTATATTTCTCGAACTTTCAAGGCGGATCCTTTTGGTTAGTTCGATCTCGTTTTTCCCATCTCAACCCCTGTTGCTTCTCCCTAGACATTTCTCTTTTTTAGTCGGCTCGCTTACCTTCGGGTTCCTTTTTTTAGTCCCCAGCACTCATGTATTTTTGGGCTCGGCTCAGTGCTTTTGCAAAGATGCTCAGGGTCTATTTTCTGAACGAAAACGACAGGTGCTCATCTTTTATGTCGGACATGAAAGCTAGTAGCGACACCGCATCAGTAAGACCTTCCACTTGTAGCTTCTTTTCATTAAACCGAGCCACACAGTCATGAAGGCTCTCCGTCAAACCATGAATATGAAATTATACGTGCTTTTACCAAATAATTTAGTTGTCAAATCATTTTGAGTTAAATTTTACTTGTATTATAATCACTGACCAGCATCTTGTATGTTTACGTAATTTTGTATTTTGAGGAGAGGCTATAAATATGGTTGGTAATTATATAATATAAGAAAAACTTAAATCAAATTGATTTGACAACTGAATTATGTGGTAAAAGTAACTTTTGTTATATATATGCTTCCACAATTTCCTCTCTCGGCTGAGAAATCTTGCTCTTAAGGGATACCATTCTTCACTATCCACCTGTATGCTTTTGGAAATTAAAAGGGCTACATAGCCCAAAAATGGTTATAATTAAATTTGGTAAGGTAATTGAGTCGGGATTATGCAAATTTTGTAAGAACCATTATTTCTTTTTTAGAAAATTATCAGCGGTTAAAAAACTTTCCAGGAATCGAAATCTAAAAAGTTGATTTTTTTTTCGTATTAAATTCAAATTGAACAATAGAATTATGAGAGGGTCAAAAATCCGAATTTCCCTCAAGAAAGCTACCCAGCCTGAAAACCCAAAACCAAAAGGAAAAGCTCTCTCACTGAAGCAAGGTTAGGGTTCTGTTATTTCTTCTTGGCATCCTCCCTGTTGCAACCCACAGTCTTGCTCTCTCGCCGGCCCTTGTACGTATTTTCTTTTCTTTTTTCTTACATTCCGAAATCTCATTTGTTTAGTGTTATCGTGCAAAAAAAAATTGAAATTGACTAGCATTTCAATTGTTTGATTATGCAATTAAGCAAGTTTCCCTTCAGTAGCCATATATATGGGTCTCGATCTATATAATCGAACTAAAATTTTCACCTGGTTCCATTCAAAATCAAACTGGTTTGATCTTTATGATGTTGGTTCTTGTATTTTATTTTTTGGTTGTTTAATGGTTGCTTATCATATGGATTGGCATGCCAAGTCAAAAACTCTGTATCCATATGTATTCATAGTGAAATCAGAAGCTGTTTGTTTTTTCCTCTACCAATTGTGCACCAATGCATAAATCCTTCCCTTTTGGATAGATCCTAATGAAGAAACACTTTTGTTCTTTGTTCCGTATTCTAAATTCTTTTTATCCTTTCTATGTTCCTTTTTGTTTTCAATTTTTTTGTGTAAGTCATGCGTCTACTACAGCTAATAGTATTTACTCCATTTGAGAACCATATTGAATTTTTCAATTATGCATCTCTTAGTTGGTGTTGGTTGGTGTTGGTGGATTCGTTTTTTAATCTCATTATCGATCCCATTATATTATTGAATGCAAGAATTATTCCTTTATGAACCCTTCTGGTCTTTTTTTATTTCCTTTGTGTCTGTGATAGATGCCTAGTTTCATTATTATATGTAACGATATTGTAAATAGGAGTATGCTTTAAAGAAAAAAAAAGTAAATACGAATGTGCGATGTGACTATGATTTCATTCAAACGGGTAGGAATTCGAATCCACGACATTAAAAAAACCGGGTCGGACCGGACTGAGCATTCTGGCACTCGTAGCTGTGTTAAATGTTGATAAACAAAATAAAACCAGTACGGGTGGTGGTTGTTTAAAATGTTTGGACAATTGCGAGAAGAAAACAAGGCAAGTGAACAAACAATTGGACCCATTACCAGAATCCTCGAATTGAGGGGAAATATCTCCACCCCCCTCTTCTTCCACCTTTCAGTTACTCACACTCACAACTCAGAATCCAGAGCATCGTCATCAGATTTACATTATCAATGTCGGGTCTTCTTCTACACTCCTCTTCAGTTGCGAGCGTTCCGGTATTGCCATTGCCCACCTCTAATTTCTAACTGCTTTCGCTCTCTTCTGTTCTTCCTTTTTCTTCCCCTGATTTTATAATCTGATTCTATTCAAGTTTGGAGGAATTGGGAAATTGAACCAGGAGCGGAATCATAATTCAATTTTATCATCCAAGAAGTCCATGCGTGGCAGCTATCTYCGTCTCGGTTGCAACAATTCTAGAAATAGCGTCCGAGCATTTTTCTTCAATCCTGCAGAGGATCCTGTCCTCAAAGAAGCTCTTAAGGTATCCTAACAACTCTTACATGAAAAGCCCTTTGTTGGGTTTTGCTCTTCTTGAATTAAGGTGCTCCTCGATGCTGACTATTTGCAAAATACGAAGGGTATAATTGATTTCCCATGGTTTTCTCATTGCACATGAAGACTCAGATTATCTTTTTTACTTGTCTGCATTTTCGAGTACATCGAATATGGTCACATTTCTACTGGTGCGAGTTAAGACCAAGAGGGATGGATTTAAGATTTTTCAAGTCCTGATGAAACTATTAGAATTATGTAGGGCCATAGGTATTCAGGCTTACTGTACATGGCGGAATGGTTTCCTGGAATAGACATCCGAACCAGCGAGGGAACTATCAGATTTGGATAACAAGAACCGTGATGCATTTTTTCTCGCCTGCTGCTAACTTTTCTTTCTGATGTGTTGGCTAACATTACTCATTTTAAATTGAGAAACAAATTTGCCACTTTACTTTTGTCTGTGTATAGATCAATAACAAAGGGAAGATGTTTACTGTAAAGGAAGCCCAAATTAATTGTTCCGCTTCCATCTCTTTGATGATGACTACATGACATAATTATCATTGAACAACCAAGCAGCTCTCATGATTTCACTGATCTGCTAGTAATAATCTTGAACTAACGGAGAAAAGAATATGCCTTCGTGATCTGGGAGGTTAGTTGCTGAGGAAAATTTGAAAGATGTTTATAATTTGTAGACTTCTAGTAATAGAAAACTTTACCCCACCCCTCCCTTTTGGGGGGTAGGGGGTAATGTTCACCTTAATGGAGATGTCGCCAAATTTGTATTCTCTCAACTAGAGAGATTGAATTTAGTGTTGCTTTCACAAATCCTCTAAATCAATATTTTTCATATTTATGAACCTATATTGGTTAACATACTGATGTACTGGAGAACCAGAATCCACGGCAGAAGACACTGAAAAATAAGACTAAGTTGTCTAATGTATATATTGATTTCTCTGTTTCCTGCTTCCAAAATAACAGAGTGTATCACGTATACTCAGGGAACTACTATCCAAAATAGAACCAAGAAGCATACACTAATCTGGCTACTTATCTTTCCCTATCATCCAGAAAAGCTTCCTCTTCCACTTCCTCATACTATTCAAATGACTGAGAGTATAGACTTGTCATCTTGCATCTGTCCCTGCTTAGTTTCCACCTAAAATTATTGGAATTCTGCCCATGATTGAAATTTATTATGTCTTTGGCTTTGAACGTCTTTTCCCCTTCCTTTACCACTCTCCCGTTAGCCGGAAACACTCATGAGTGAATGCAAGAAGTCATTCCACTCCCTCTCTCCCATCCACAACATTGACAAGTCATGACTGAAAGAAGGATGTAGTTCTGAACGGACTGATATGCAGAACACAATTTGAATTATTTGGGTTTGGGAAATACTTTATTTTGTTGATTCACTCTCAGTGCTCAGTAAGATTGAAATTTGCTAGAAGCTTATTGGCTTCTCGTTACTAAGATCCGTCATCTTCACCATGTCATGTTTGGTTTCACTTGTGAGGCTGTTGTACCTACTGTTTGGCACTAAAACTTGAGTTAATGCTGTATCAGGGGTTCATCTGAGATTTAATGTTTGTTGATTTCCAAAATCCTTACTGCTACAAACAAGTGGAGACTACTCAAGCCAAAAGTGAAAATCACTTCATTATGAAAGAATATATATCCATAAAGTTGCAGCAGTCCCAATCACTTCTTGTGACCGAGTGTGAGAGAGTTTGTTGTCATTTCGTATTTATAACAAAATTGGCAATGCCAGGTCAAATACTTAACGTTGCTAGGACAAGATTGTTTGTTGGTTCCTTCTGGAATCTGGACTATAGCATTCTTCGTACGAAGTACAAATTCTTTAGATGTCAAAAACACTCTCATAATTTAAGCAACTGTTGTTTGCACTTGTGTCTGCTCTGCTGAACTTTATGAAATGCTTGTGCTTTATATCAAACATTTTATCAAAGCAATCTCTGTTGGTGGCTGTAGCCTTCGCAGGTGGGCTATTTGCTGGACTTCTAAGGCTTGATTTGAACGAAGAACCACTAAAGGAATGGGTCAAGAGGACAGTGGAATCTGCTGGAATCACAGAAGAAGATGAGACTCAAGCATCTGTAGCAGAGGATGGCCCAACCGAGATTGAGATTGAATGATGTGATGCCATGAACGAGCGGAGTGTGGTACAAATCTTATTTTCTCCAACCCAATAGTTGAAATTAAAAGTTGTCAAGTGCTGATAAAATGATAATTGATTTGAAGTAAGATTTGCCAGATATCAGTTAATATTACTATGTTATCCTTGAAGTGAAATTGAGCTAGGAGTTAAACCTTTCATAATCCAAATACTTGTACTTCCTCTAAAAGTGTTGTTCTCAATCTTTCTTGATTTAAGAGGAAGTACTTTACATTCTGAGAATCCCATCCAATCTCCTCTCTCACAGCTTAGAAGCTCTGAAAATCTCTACATTCTGAGAAAATCACTCTCTCCACTCCTCAATTTGAAATCTGTATCTACCCCTTCTGCTTTCAATAATATACCCTTCTTGTATTTGCTTGCTTTTTTAAGATTACACAATAAGATTATATATTTCGATTACACAAAAAAGAAAAGAGTGAAATTAAATCCAGTTCAGTTCAGATTTTGCAGATCGATCCGTCGGTTCTTGTTGATCAACGATCAACACATAAGAAAAAATATTAGAGAGGAAGAAGATGGGTGCCAGTTTATGTTTTAAATTTTAATTAATATTTTCCGTTTAATGAAGAGCAATATTAAATATTTTGATCCAATGACTATCATAATAAAAATCAGAGTGTATTGTACTACATTTAGAATTAAAGTATTGTACCAAATTTTGTTTGCAAAAAATACTCTTAACAGCACCAGCAGTATTAAGGCCTCATGGGACCGGAAGAGAAATAAAAGCAAAGTAGTAGAGACTGCAGAGTAGGATAATTCATTAAGTACAGGATAAAAAATGACGGTGAACCATTTTCATGAAATCTTTGGACAGAGACTACTTCATTATCTGCGTGAAGATCAGATGAAACATTGTACAGAAAGACGACCCAGAAAATAATTCAGAAGATTAGATTTGATTTCCAGACCAGATGGCAGATTTTGTGCCTAATGGGAACATAATAATCCGAGGTAGAGTAAAAGGTCCAATATAATAATAAATTTCCATTACTTACATGCAAAATAGCAACTCTTGAAGAAAGGGTGTGATTTTAATTATTTTCTGTAAGAAGAAACTGCAGTATTACCAAATTGATTTTTTTTTTTTTAGTACACCAAATTGAAATAAAATATTAGCAGCACTTTATGTATTGAATCCTTCCTCCTCTCTAAAATTTCTCTGCAAAAGAATCAAAGAATTCAATGAAATGAAGGAGGCATTTATGAGGATCTTCTCATTTGATTCTTAAGGGATAAAATCTCCTCTGTAAATGCCATTAAATCCCAATATTTTTTGTTTAATCACACTTTCATTTTCAGATCCAGTGACAACTTTTACAGGTAGGGCAAATCCCAAGAATACTCTTTTTTCTATTTCTTCGCCATTGGGAAAGTTGTTGATCCATTTTTCTCCACTCGATCGGATCAGCAGTAGGAAGTTGAACTTGAGCTGGTATAAACTCTTCTCCCAAAAAACCCTCAAACACAGCACAAAAGCACAGTCCCCCTATTTAAAATCTCGTCTCACAAGTTGCCCTGTATATTGGCATGCTTCCATTCCTTTACTCTGCTTTTTCTTTGCTCATTGGTTGACTGACTCATATTACAAATACTTGTTCATACATAAGCTAATACTTTTGGCATTTGTTTTGAATCAGTAGTGCTTAGTGCAATGCAAAATGCAATAACTCTTACTTTCTGAACCTTTCTGATTTCCTTTTCTTCTGTTTCTGTGTTCTCTAGCTCCTTTCTCTTAATTTTATGTTCATTATTGTTTTGAATATAATTATTTACTGCTGCTGCCAAAGTTCCTCCTCCTATCCCATTTTACTGTATTAGTAAACCACTACCTACTCGGCAATCTCTCACCTCCAAGGTTATGTGGAGTGTGTTTTCCCATAAAAAAATTAAAAAAAAAAAAACCCTCTTAAAATCATAGGACATACATAATGGGTTGGGATTTGTCTCTCAAAACCTATGTTTTTGAGCCATCGTACTTACAAATATATCCTACCTGGTCACTATAATTTTGATTTTGCTTGAATGATGGTCAAACTTTTTGGTGATTGGCTTTGATCTTTATGATGTTGGTTCTTCAACGGTTTCTTGGTTAGATTGCATAGAGCATGCTAAGTCAAAGAACTCCCATCTATTCATTCAAGAGTCATGTGTGGTTTTTCATCTACCCATTCTGCACGAATGCATGAATCCTTCCCTTTGGATAGATCCTAATTAAGAAACACTTGTGTTATTTTTTCTGCAGTCTATACTCTCTTTATCCTTTTACTCCAATGTGGTTACTTTCGTTAGTTTCCTTTCTATGTTCCTTTTTGTTTTCAATTCTATATGTAAGTCAAAGTCAGGTAGCTACGACTATAATAGTATTTAGTCCATTTGGGCACCGTATTCCTTAATGTTATTGAATTTGTTCTAGTTGGTGGAGTGTTGCATTCGTTTTCTTCTCTCATTATCAGTCCCATTATATTATTCAATGCAAGAATTCTTTCTTTATGAATCCTTCTGGTCTTCCTTTTTTTTTCTCTTTTTCTCTTATTTTTTTTCTTGTGTCTGTGTTATCTCCTTTCTGTTATTTGTATGTTCTTTGTTGTTTGTTTTCCTTTTTTGACTCTAGATCTCATTATCTGTAACTTTGTCTGTGTTTGGATTATTTCTACTCCTGGATTTTGAAGAGCAAGATAGTTTGTTGGGGTAAAAAGGATAGTTTTTGAATGGCTTCCTCATCTGAATCGGACGAAAATAAGTATCTATTTGATTCTGATGGATATTATGAACGTGAGATGAATGAGGAAGCGATCTCCAATAATTATCTATATGATTCTGATGGATATTATGAAGACGGTATACGTGAGATGTGAGATGAATGAGGAAGAGGCGAACCGATACTATAAGGCTTTACCGAGGTTTTGTACCCACTTTTCCTCGTACCTATGCTTTTGGTATTGTTGTCCCTGAACTATATGGGCAAAGGAAGCTATTAAACATTACAACAGAGAAAATGTATGTATACACAATTTTCCTTTCTTATTTTTGTTTTCTTTTTTATGAAAGATAATTTTAGCCCAGCATCGAGATCATATTAATGTTTTTATTTTTATTATGTATAGGGTACAAATTTTGAGCTTGTTAAAATTGTGAAGGCAAATGGGCTGCTTGTGGTATGTGCTGAGTGGTATTCCTAATACTATAGAAGTAGAACTTTGTAGGCCAAAATCTTCTAGTTGAGAATGTTGCTACAATATGTATGAACATATTTTTACTGCTGGGTGTTTTGTGCATTGCATATGAAACCTCGATTATGATTATTAATATATATAGGTTTTATTCGAATCTAATTTTGGTGAAAACTGCGAGATCCTAATTGTAATCTACGAAGAACTTGAGAATGTTCAGTTCCAAATCTTTAGTTTTCTTAATATTTATGTTTATGTATTGAAAAATTTTAAACATTTTTATTAGATTAATTAGTTAAAATTACTAGGAGTCAAAATTACAAATAAATTAAATAAACAAAATAAAAGAGAATACCAAACAAATTTAGGGTCTACAATAACTTTAACATAAAAGCAACAAATAATCATATATAATCATGGTTTTAGGATAGTGTTTAAGGATAAAATACTGAAATATGTAGACATATGATAGATAGATTGTTGGTAGTGGTCAATTAGTGGGTTCTGGCCTGCACAGTTGTACGTCAAAATCATCGGGAGAAATACCAGCCAGCACTCGTGCTTGGAGCGTTGTGGTGGGAGAATCCGGTGGTGCTCCCGTTTGCTTGACTTGAAAGGTGAGGAAAAACAATTCCCCCAATGCAGCTTGACTATTTGCTTTCAACATCTTCACAAATTCAAAACTCGCACCCTAATTACACGAAACATGATCAAACTATCAAGTTAATAAGGAAAAAAAAATGGCAAGACAGGAAAAAGAGCAGGATACATTTTCATTGTTGTAATGTTTAATAGCTTGTCCTGCACATTCTCGAACCTCTTCGGAGATCAGGTTAATCAAGGGCAAGGGCGAAATAATAGCAAAAGCATATGTTCCAGGGAAGGAAGGTACATCAAAACCCTGCATATGGAAATTTTTAATGGATTGAAACGAAAATTATGAATAATACAAAAGAGAAATTAATCGAAAAACAAAACCTCGCTTTCTTGTATGGCCTTATAGTATCTGTTAACCTCTTCTTCATTCATCTCACGAACACCATCATCATAATATCCATCAGAATCATAGAGATAATTGTTGTTCGCAGGTACAGATAAGTCAGAGGAGACCTCTTTCTCATTCATCTTATGTTCATCATATCCATCGGAATCAAATAGATATTTATATTCATCGGATTCGGGTGAGGAAGCCATCAAAAACCACCCTACAAGCCTCTAGGTTAGGGTAACGGGTTTGGCGAGAGAGCAAGGCTGTGGGTTGCAAGAGGGAGGATGCCAAGAAGAAATAACAGAAGAGGGAGGATGCTTCAGTGAGAGAGTTTTCCTTTTGGTTTTGGGTTTTTAGGCTGGGTAGTTTTCTTTAGGGAAATTCGGATGTTTGACCGTCTCATAATTCTATTGGAATTTTTTACCCCCCGTTTTTTTAAAGCAAAATTCTTTTTCGTTTTCTCCACCAATCTCTCATCTTTTCAATTTGAATTTAATACGAAAAAAAAATCAACTTTTTAGATTTCGATTCCTGGAAAGTTTTTCAACCGCTGATAATTTTCTAAAAAAGAAAAATAGTTCTTACAATATTTGCATAATCCCGACTCAATTACCAGATTTAATTATAAGGATTTTTGGGCTATGGAGCCCTTTTACAAGAGAATATTGAGATTTATCTAATTTTTTCAGCTCTTTCTCGTTCTCTCTCGCTCTCTAGGTAATTTATTTATTTTATAAATAGATTTTAATTTATTGCTTTTTGGAGTGAGTAACGAGGAGAGAGAATAATAGTAATTAGAAGAAAAAAAAATAATAATAAGAGAGGGGAGAAAGAAAAAAAAAAGAAACCCCAAGAAAATTTTAGGGAGAATGAGAGAAATCAACTCATGGTTAAGGAACGAAGATAAAACGATGAAAGGATGGAAAATAGAGGGAAGGAACCAACCTACCTGCAAAACCGAGCAACCCTAATTAAGCAAATGCTTCTAGCTATCCGGTTTAGGGTTGCTCGGTTTTGCAGGTATCCGGTCCCTTGATCATCGAGTTTGGTGCGCATTTTGGAGAAAACCGGGAAGAATAAAATCCAAGTATCAACAATTGGCACCGTTTGTGGGAAACGATACAAACTATACACCCGAGCAACATGACTCCAGTGATGACGACTGTCATCCGAGGAGGAGGCTGAACATGGATGACTCCCTATCAGGAGGAGTTGAGGGCGAGACGAGCCGACTAAACCCAAAACGTCTAGAAGAGCTGCCTGACGTCCCACGAGTCGAAGTTCCCGAGCAACCACAAAATAAGTTTGTGGCTCTGGAAGAAAAAGTCGAGGGCATAATTAAAATAGTGGCGGTTATGAAATAATTAATTAATAAATTTAATTTTATTCGATTCTCAATTATTATAAAAATGACATTTATGTAATTTACTTTAGAATTAAGAAAAATATTATGGTCTACATTTTTTTTTCTAAAATCGTTCCCTAGTATAGAAGTATCCATTAGCTACTCTCCAAAATTTGCTCTTTGGTTAGTGATTCTTAGTCATATAACAATAATAGTCAACTTAATACTTAACCGTAGTTTTTTTGTTATACATGGAGAAATTTAGTCTTCCGTCTATATAGTATTTGAAAATTTTGAGCTACTTATCGTGTCCTAAAAATAAAGGTATTTTTCTTTTCCTCTTGTTTTATTTATCTTTTTACATATTGTTAATTTCTATTTTTAGTTATACATGAACAAAATGGAAACTGATTAATTTTATTGACTGAAAAATTGTATCTATAAGCATTTGGCAGGGATGCGGTGTACTTACCCCGATTCGATATCAAGGACACTGTAGTGAGTATTTTATATATGCATTTTTTTCATAGTACTTTATCTCATCCCTTGTATTTTTTATATCTCAGAAAAAATTGAAATACTTTCTACAATCATATAATTTTGGAAAAGTTTTTAATTAATATTAATTTAATTTGTGAAACGATTATTTAAATTGAATTATGATGAATATGATGTATCTTAAATTTATAAAAGAACAATATTTACATTACTATATTAATAAAAAAAACAGCATTAGCGTCATGAGATAACATTATGATCAAAGTCCTAATCGATGGTACATTTTTTCAATTAGATTGTTGCTGGACAATCATCGCAGCAGTTGCTGTTGAATCGATGTACAACATCAAAATTCGAAAAAAAATCAAAATTTGGTCCAAACAACCCGTTAACAATTTATTGATTGTGTTCAACCTAACTGACAAAGTTGATATTCACGATGTTATCTCTTAACCATCAATAAAGCTTTCAATTGAATAATAGTGAATGAAATTAAATAGCAAGAGAAAAGAAATACCCTTTTAAGGAAAAAAAGGAAGACTGCAAATCTTTTTTTCCCATAAATAGGTATTTTTCTCTTGTTATTCGATTCGTTATTATTCAATTGAAAGCTTTATTGATGGTTAAGAAATAATTAACATCAGCTAGTGGTTAAGAAATAATTAATATCAACTTTGTCAGCTAGTGGATTAGGTTCAACACAATCAATAAATTGTTAGGCGCTGCTTGGACCAAATTTTGATTTTTTTTTTCGAATTTTGATGTTTTACACCGCAACTGCTGCGGTGATTGTCAAGCAACAATCTAATTGAATAATGTACCATCGATTAGGACTTGGATCATCATGTAATCTAATGTTACTAATGCTGTTTTTTTATAAATATAATATTGTAAATATTGTTTTTTTATAAATTTAAAATACATCATATTCATTCTAATTCAATTTAAATAATCATTTCACAAATTAAATTAATATTAATTAAAAACTTTTCCAAAAATTATATGATTAGAGAAAGTGTTTCAAATTTGTTTGAGATAAAAAATACAAAGGAGGAGATTAAGTACTACGAAAAAAATGCATATATAAAATACTCACTACAGTGTCCTTGGTATAGAACCGGGTAAGTACACTGCCAGTCAAATGCTTGTAGCTACAATTTTCAGTCAATAAAATTAATCAGTTTCCATTTTGTTCATATATAACTAAAAATAGAAAATTAACAATATGTAAAAAGATAAAAAAAATAAGAGGAAAAAAAATACCAAAGGATAATTACTATGATACATTGGATAAAAATCGAAAATGAAGGCTTGAAAAAAGCCYTTCTTTATATCTCTTTATTATCTTTATCTAGCCTTACTATATAGATATATAATTATATACATAATTAATTATCTCGATATATATAATTATCTAGATATATCGATGGATATCTATAAAATCGATAAAAACTTTTATCAGAAATTCCATTTAGATAAATTAGATAAAGGATAAAGTAAGGGTTCAAAAGAAGAGATATCTCSAATCCTAATATATAAATAATACCAATATGATTACAAAAATATATATTTATAAATAAATAAAAATAAAGCACCTCTTTTATTTCATCCAAAAACTCCTTTTCTTTTTATTTCCACGGCCTGGCMTGGTCAGTACCTAGCCGGGCTTTTTTTGTTCGAATGAATCGTAGATGAAATTATTTATTTGATTTGAAAACACAAAATGTTTTTGTTTCAGCTCAAAATTTTCAAATATTATATAGACGGAAGACTAAATTTCTCCATGTATGACAAAAAAAAAACTACGGTTAATTATTAAGTTGGACTAATATTATTATATGACTGAGAATCACTCCTCAAAAAGCAAATTTTGGAGAGTAGCTAATGGATACATCTATACTATATTAATATGGAACGATTCTAGAAAAAAAAAAATATTAGAACATAATATCTTTCTTAATTTTAAGTAAATTACATAAATGTCATTTTTATAATAATTGAGAATGGTATAGAATTAAATTTATTAATTAATTATTTCATAACCACCACTATTTTAATTATATAGAAATTCGTTAGAACCATTACATTTACAACAATCAAACAATAAAATCAGTTGTCAGTACATTTTAGTAACAAATTAAATTACAAAAAGGCAGACATTATTATCATGATCATTACTAAAATGCAACAAAAAACTATTCATAAACATAATAAGTACAAGAAGACAAAGCTACATAAGTGAAATGAAGCAATGGAAATTGAGAAGCAATAGGTTGTTATAGGAACAAAGAAAAGAAAAAAATAAATAAATAACAAGAAGAACGAGAATGCAGATAATGAAGAAAACCAGATGGGTTCATAAACAAATAAACAAAGAAGAAGAATTGTTTATTGCAGGGAGTGGAACCACTGACTATTGATTAATGCACACTTCTAATTATGCTCCGAAGGTGCTTTTGGAAATTAAATGGAATATGCCACATACACTAAATCAATAAGCAAACAGACTAAACCAACGTCAGGCTGGATACCAACAATCTGATTCAACCCAGCCATTGCTAAAATCGATAATCAATTACAGATATGATAGAGATGAAAAACGTATCTTGTTTTGTTTTGAAGAACTAAGAAACTTGCAAGAAAACTCTCTTTCTCATATATCTTTTCCTTTCAAATATTAAGAAGCCGATTACTATCAGCAAAAAAAGAAATCCCTCTCCTCATCGCATAGCTTCTTAACATTTGGAAGGATCTAAGGAAGAGAGGGGAAGGTGTCGAATGGTTACCTCTTGAGAAATGGGAGAAATCAACGGCTGATTCGCTGAAGACCTGTGTCTTCTTATAGTCGGATCCTTTTAAAATTTTAATAGAAGAAATTAAAAACTTAATAATATATAAATATACCTTCTTTTTTCTGAGGGAATGTAATTTACAATTTTATGTAGTACAACTGATACTCCATCAGGATAACACACATTTTTGTCTTTTTCTTTATTTTTTTTCTTTTTACAGACATACAAAGAGGATTTTTATGAGTGGAATGGAATACTAAGAAATGGTACCCGAAGCTAAAATACCCTCTTTTTTTTTTTTTTACTTTTTAAATTAAGTGTAAATGGATTATGTATGGTGCTTTTATCCTCAATGTCTGATAGTTAGTATTTGTGAATTATTTTATATAATAAGGGTTAGATTTCATTTTAGAGCACAATTATGTACTTTTTTATGTTTATATATGATTATGAATAGTGCTTTACAACGGCAAATGGATCAGACGAGACAAGTTTGCATGTAATAACAACAGAAGGTTTAAAATGACGCAAATGCACAGCTACAATAGTCTAACGATGGACACCTCAGCACTTGTAGAATTCTCCACTAACAAAAATCTGTTTTTCTTTTATTATTTAACACCATTAGGTAGTCAACACGTGTACCAAGAATACTTTACGATTCTTGTGGTTTCTCTCTCTAGAAACCCTAATTTGAGGTACATAAATTTCACCACTGTAGAAACCTGTATTCATCGAAAACTGAAATACAGAAAGTGAAATAACCTTTTTCCAATTTTGTTCTTGTCGTGCATTGTTTGCTTCGAATACGGTCTGTCATATTTTTGTATTTCAGGTTCATTTCATCACATATTTTATATCAATATTATATATTATATAATATAGAGTACGTTTTTTAGTTTTCGAAACAGATTCCAAATCCTTTTTAAATAATTAATAAATTTTTTAATGAAAATTCTTTTATATAAATTTATGGAATAATTACAAAAAGTTTAAAACCAAATCGGAATTATTAAATTGAGATAAATACTACTAGAAAAAAAAAAGTGATGATTGCCAATTGGTAAACAAATGAGATCCCGTGACATATCAGCTGGCAAAAGATATGATTTTGTAAATAAGGTAAAATTCAGTGTCCATATACATATGTAGGTGCCATGTACAGTTGCACAAAAGTAGCAAAATGTAGTATTAGGGTTTCTTGAAATTTGCAGGGACTTTTATTTATTTTTTTTTAAATTAAAGATACTATCTTTAATTTAAATATGTTTCCTCTTATGGCCAATCGGAGATCTCCTAATTGAGCTGCTGCTGCATGCAGGTTGCTAAAATGTTCGCCAAGAAATACAGCTGTTTCATCAATGAAGCAAAAGAAGACTGCTTCCAATCAGAGATTGCTACAGAGTTGCTGTGTACGTTTGCTGCCGTTTTTACGTATTATTTCTAAGTTTTCTTAGTCTAAACATGATCATTTAAGCAAAAAAATGGCAGATAACAAATCACATCGAACGGTAAAAAGAAAAAAAAAAAAAGAATCTGTGGCGGATTTTGACTGGCAGATATTCAAGGATACAGTAAATAAGGCAGCTATGTTTGACTCCAAATGAGGGAAATTTGTCTGCTGTGAAATCGGATAGCCTGGCAAATTTTGATGATTATTTTCACCTATATAGTATAGTATCAGAAAATTAGCATGCGGTTGGCTGATCTTTGGTCCCATGTCCCTGCATCTTTAGGGTTGTTTAATTTAATATATAGTTCTCAAATAAAGAAAAAGGATGTTTAATTTAATACACAACATGACTTTGCCATGCCATGCCATCGATAAGATATGTTGTTTAATTTCCTGGATTAACACACTTCAATTTTAAATCATTTTTAAGGTTGGAAATAGCAATCTAATCGTTTTGATTGTTTTATGCAAAATTATTGAAATACATTTTAATAGAAATTTAATGTATTTATGGAATCCATAAAATCCATAAAAAGAACCTTACCTTTTCCAACATTATGGAAATGCACGAGAATAATTTATGAGTTTTAAAAAAAATCTACAAATACAACAAATTCTCATTGTTTGTAAATAAATTGACTTTTTTAGAATTTTGTAAAATTGATTTTTGAGAGAGATTTCGTGTATTTATGGTACTTTACTTACAACCCCTCGTGGTCGAAGGTATATGTCAATTATCGTTGGTATGCTCGCTTTGACCCATGGACAAACACATTCATAAGTATTTGAAGTGCATGTTATTGTCATATGCAAACTTGCCTCGTCCGCCCTATTTTGCCATTTTCTATTCATATATAAACATAAAAAAGAAGTACATAATAGTGTGGGCTAAAATGAAATCTAACTTTATTATATAAAGTAATTCACAAATATGAACTATCAAATATTGACCATAAAAGCTACCATAAATAGTCAACACACACTTATTTTAGAAAAATAAAAAAAAGGGTATCTAGGCTTGGGGCCACATTTCTTAGTGTTCCACTCATAAAAATTCTATGTGTACCTTAGAAAAAAAGATATATACGTATATAATATGTTTTATTCCGATGGGCTCGTTAGTCCGAACTCAATTGTACCAAGAAAAAGTTGTAAATTACATTCCTTCGCTAAAAAAGAAAAAGAAAATAGTATATTATATATTTTTATTTTTAATTTCTTCTATTAAAAGGATCCACTTTAGAAGACAAGGGCTTGAGCCAATCAGCGTTCACACAAAGCGAAGAAATTTGGATTAGCTAGGGTTTTCTCCGGAGTTAAACAATATTACGATGCAGTTGGAGAGAGCGAGGTTTTTATTTGAAAATCTTCCCGCCATTTTTCTTGTTTCCTTCTTTTTATTGGATGTAATAATTATAACCCTCCCATTTAATTCAATGCAGGGTTTTGATGTTCCGTATTTTCCCAACTCTTATGCATTCGGTAGAATTGATCCTTTGCTCTATTTAGAACCATGGAAGAAAGACATTGTTCGAGCTGGAAACTTAGCCATTGAACAGTACAATGAGCAAAATGTAATGTATTAGAGATCTGTGCTTCTCCTTCTAAAGTTTATGTGACAGTTATGATAAAATGTTTTGTTCTTTGTGCGTAGGATACAAGTTTTGAGGTTGTAGAATACGTGAAGGTGAATGCTTCGATTGTGGCCGGTTTGCTTTATTTTCTTACGTTCACGGCAAAGCCAAGTGGAACTCCCCCCGACCATCCAACTACAGCATTTCAGGCTCAAGTGTTTGATGGTATAAAAGAAGTAGAGGTGCTTTTATGTAGGCTATCACTCCCCAAGAAGTGAGTGTTAATGAAATATAGTTTTATAATATCGTCTACCATCTACCCTCCCATCAATATTGTGTTCCATGGTACTGGATTTTGTTGTTTTTAGACTCAATGGTTTCCTTCTATGAATGAACAATATAATAGTTATGCTTATGCTCAATATACTATGACTGAACAATTAATGTTATGTCATGCTTAAAATCTACTTCACTGTTGATACAGATGTTGATAAGGTTGCATTCATACTGTTATAGTTTTTCTCATGCTAGGATTTGAATGGATATAATTTGTATCACGCATATTTTAAAATATCTACTATGAAGGGACTTCTTAAACTTAGATCCCTATCATAGTTAAACTTATGGAAAATGATATATGTAATATTCTAAAATATTTTTGAGAATGAAGTAAACCTTCAGGGGTATCGATTCAGGGGTATTAAAGCCAATTTATATATAGCTTAGCATAATTGAAATATACAACTTTATTGTGTAATTTTAGAGCTGCCTTCAAATTCCTAAAAAGTATTCGGTTAAATAGACGTGGCAGAGGGCATCTGCATAGGGAAAACTCTAGAGACGATGATAACGTTGATTTATATATCTTTGGCCCTGAGCCTTCAAAAAGTTTATTTATATATGTTATCTTTTACACAAAGCTACCTTGCTTCACGTTGATATATTGACATTGTGTGAGAGATTATAAACATAATTATGTCATGCTGGGTAGAAACTGAGAATACATTCTCCCCCCAATTGTAATATTAAGGAATACATTTTGATCTTTGAGTTCGAGAAAAGGTTTTTATTTGGTTCGTCTAAAAAACTAATAGTTCGGTTCCTAATGTTTAGAAAATACTTCTAAAAGGTCTCTGGAGTTAAAATTTCGTTAGTGGCCAATAGAATTGTTGTGTTAAATTCTCCTTGCAATCTATAGTTATGGTATATGACCATGAGAGTGTATAATAACTAAGAGGGAGACAGAAAATTCGTCCAAAGGAGTTAAGGTTAATCAGAGAATGAGTTTAAACTTCATGATGGTCATCTAGCTCATGAATTAATAATTACTATGTATTTCTCGGATAAATTATAATCAATAACAACTTCGCAACATCATTATTTTTCTAATCTAAGGAGAGAAAAAAAGCTAATTAATGTTTGTGTGGATTCCATATAGGGTTGACATGGCCACACCACACACATATGGGTTACTGGCCTTAGTTCCTCTCTTTGCTTTGGAATGTGAGTTATTTTTTCTCATAATCTTATTTTGGGCTAAGATCCTCTATTTCTTTTACAACAAAAGCAAACTTAATAATATTTGGTTAAATACGCAACATTCTACTTATAATTTGTCACTCACAACCTAAAGAGAGAATAAAATAATGTACCAAAAAAAAAAACTAAATAGAAAGGTGATAGTTTTAAAGATATCGGACGTACAAAGTCTAAGATGGAAGTGAGGATGAGATGACTGAGGAAGAGTTTAAACAATATTACGATGCAGTTGGAGAGAGCGAGGTTTTTATTTGAAAATCTTCCCGCCATTTTTCTTGTTTCCTTCTTTTTATTGGATGTAATAATTATAACCCTCCCATTTAATTCAATGCAGGGTTTTGATGTTCCGTATTTTCCCAACTCTTATGCATTCGGTAGAATTGATCCTTTGCTCTATTTAGAACCATGGAAGAAAGACATTGTTCGAGCTGGAAACTTAGCCATTGAACAGTACAATGAGCAAAATGTAATGTATTAGATCTGTGCTTCTCCTTCTAAAGTTGATGTGATAGTTATGATAAAATGTTTTGTTCTTTGGGTGTAGGATACGAGTTTTGAGGTTGTAGAATACGTGAAGGTGAATGCTTCGATTGTGGCCGGTTTGCTTTATTATCTTACGTTCACGGCAAAGCCAAGTGGAACTTCCCCGACCATCCAACCACAATATTTCAGGCTCACGTGTTTGATGGTATAAAAGGAGTAGAGGTGCTTTTATGTAGGCTATCACCCAAGAAGTGAGTGTTATGAAATATAGTTTTATAACATCGTCTATCATCTACCTTCCCATCAATATGGTATTCCATGGTACTGGATTTTGTTAGTTTTAGACTCAACAGTTTCCTTCTATGAATGAACAATATAATACTTATGCTTATGCTCAATATACTATGACTGAACAATATAATGTTATGCCATGCTTAATATCTACTTCACTGTTGAAAATGATACATGTAATATTCTAAAATATTTTGGAGAATGAAGTAAACCTTCAGGTGTATTAAAGCCAATTTATATATAGCTTAGCATAATGGAAATATACAACTTTATTGTGTAATTCGGTTAAAAAGACGTGGCACGGTAGAAAAAGAAAAGAGGGCATTTGCATAGGGAAAACACTAGAGACGATGACCATCATGGATGGTTCATTTGGTCGAAATGGGTTAGGGCTTGAACTGGGCCTGGACCGGCCTTTAGGCCTCGGGCCCGTCGATGAGGCTGAAATGAGAGAATGCACAATGACCACGAATTTGTCCTAGTCTTCATCCAATTTAATGATAAGTGGTTGTTGTTTATTTAAATTATGTATGCTGGAGTCATTTTCGAAAGATGGAGATCAAGAACAAGAATATATATGCAGAAATAATAATGCGGTAAAGATGCAGACTAATGAAATCGACCCCCTTTGGTAGAAAGAACAAGCTATATATTATATGAAAGAATATGACACACTGAAAGAATGACAGAACCAACGAGAGGGAAATACTTTGAATTCTTACCTCTCGAGATGATTTGCTTTATTATCTTGAAGCCGAGTGGAACTCCTTTCCTATCACCCAACCACAATATTTTAGGCTACCGATCGATCTCCAAGTCATTAATGAAATAATATCTATCAATGTCTCTACTTTCCCATCAATATATAAGAGATGAGCCCCTCATAAATCACTCATTCGGAGTTCTAGAGTACTGGATTAGTTATTTGTTTCCTTCTAATGTGCTTATTCTACCTCACTGTTAGCAATTGTATTCGTACCGTTACAATTTTTTTACTGCCTGGATTTTAATGGATATAACTTATTATATTTGTCTTGCCTCCCATATTTTATAATATCTACCGTGAAGGGACATCTTACAGGACTCTCTTCATTATAGTTAAACATACACTACAAGAAATTAGAGTTTTTGCGGCACATTTTTAGTGACATTATACAAAATATGTCGCTAAAAGTCCTTTTCAGCGACGCGTTTAATATTCGGCGTCACTAAAAATGTTCTTTAAGCGACATTTGTCTCTCTGCGTCGCTGAAACTGTTTTCAACGACATCGCGTTGACTACGGTTGTCATTGAATAATCTTTGTAGCGACTTCTGTGTGTCCACGTCATTGAAAGTGTTGTCGCTGAAAATTATTTGTAACGATACCACATGAGGGGGTCGTCGATGAAAATACTTTCAGCGACACATTATTGGGCAGTGTCGCTGAAAGTCTAAATTAAAAACCCCCTATCCCCTCCCTTTCCTCATATGCGATTTTGATTTTCCAAAACATAAACCCTCGCCGCCAGTGTCCTTCATCCTTGCCATCGTCGCTCGGTCGTCGTGCCATCGCCGCTTGTTCGCCCATGCTGTCGCCGCTCCTTCGCCGTGCCGTCGTCGTCGCTCTTACAGTGGTCTTTGGTATTTTTCGTCATTCCCCCATGGTTCCGGTTGTTTCGTCTCAACCTTACACCAAGGTATGTATTCTTCTCATTCTTTATTGAATGCTTTTGCCAAAATCGGTTCGATTAAGCTTATGACACTATTTATAATTTTTTATTTCAGGTTTGCTTCGTATTGCCTTTTCTCCGTGGGGTTTCGTCGTTGCTATCCACCCGTGCCCGCGGCTGATAGCATCACCACCGTGAGTTGGCCGTGTACCGTGAGGTTTGTTTCAAAACTATGGATGTCTTTTACATTTTCTTTGAAATCGACATTTATGGATTTGATTTGAAATGAATTATTGAGGTGTTTGTGTACTGATTGTGACATAGAAGTGTGTTGGGTCGAATCAAGTTGTTGAAGTAAGTTGAAGTTGAACTTTTTGTGAACTGTGCGGTATTGAATAGAAAATTTGTTGGTGAATTGGTTTTGGAGAAATGAAAATGGATGACTAATATTTTAACCGTTGGGACCAAATTTAACGTGATGTCAATGAGGAGATCACTAAGCTATTCTTGTCCCTCGGCATAATTTTTTGGGTTAGAACTTTAGCTTTTGTGGTAATTCAACACTAACATTCAATAATATTCTTTTATCATTGTTATTGAACTTTCTAAAAACGTTTTCAAAATGTAAGCCTAATTTTGAAAACCAAGTAAACTAGTTTACAAAACTTGTTTGTGTTAATTTTTAAAATTTAGTTAAGAATTGAAGTGTATTTTGAAAATGATATGAAAAGCATACTAAAATTATATTGTGATTGAACTATTTGAGAAGAGAACGAGTTTAAGCTTACTAGCTTGAAGTTCTATGTTGGATCTGAGCTTTATGTCATTTGAATTGTATGTTGGACATGGATTATGAAGCTTATATATCTGAATTTGATGTTTATATGATCGGGGACTTATATATTTAGATTTTATGTGATGCTTTGATTAGGTAGTTTTTTATTATGCAACAAAGCCTACTCAAATCAACAATTGCTCAATTGACTCAGTTACCAGAGACTATAAGGAGGATGAATAATGGTGGAGAAGGATCATTGCAGGGAGCTAATTCTCAAACGTCGAATGATGCTTAAAAAGGTATTCATACATATCGTCCATAGTGCAAGCGTATTTAAGTAGATTATACTTTATAATAAATATTTGAATTGATTTGCTTTGAAGTGTTGTGACTATCCTACTGTTATAGTCGTCATAACTTATGTAATATTCTAAAACATTTTTGACAATCGGGATACAGTTTAGTATAATTGAAATATTGTGTAACTGTAAACATGTCTCTAAATTCTTAAAAAGCAAGCAGTTAAAAGATGGGTACTATTGAAAGCAAAAGGGGTAGATATAGATTTTAAGGAGAGGAGAGGAAAGAATAATTTTCTCATAATGTAAAGATTTTCAGATCACCTTGTAGGTTGTGAGAGAACAATAAAATTCAAATAGTGGTGTAAATTTTGAAAGGAGAATAGAGTACTATGGATTTAGTATTAATAGGAAAATAACAAATTCTAGAAGAAGAGTGGTGTGAATTCTGTTGACCTCGAAATCTGGTCAGCTGACATGGCAAGCAAATGATGATGTGGGCGTTAATACTAGTGGAGGATATTTCGTACCCTTTGATAAAGATTTATTATTAAAATGGAGTGAGCTGAAATCTCATGCATTAACTAATAAACGAATCATTTCCCCAATTTCAGACGCCAAAGAGAGCATTAAAGACTAGCATTGAAAATAGTGTTTTCCTTTGCAAAAAGAAAATGATGTTTTCTAAGAATATTTAAAAAAAAAAAGTCTCCAATAAACAAAGAAGATTGTATTCGAACCATAATTCGTAACTGTTTTTTTTTTTTTTTCAAATAGGAAACATTTGTGTTCAAATCAAAACTTTTTATGACTAGTATTTATAAAATTTTTAAAAATAACTAGAAACACTCTAAAAACACTAATGAAGTATTTCCCCTTAAATCAAGAAATATGGAGAACAGCACTTGTAGAGGGAGTACACGTATTTGAGCTATGAAAGGTTTAACTACCAGCTCAATTTCACTTCAAGGGAAACATAGTAATACTAACTGATATCTGACAAATCTTACTTCATATCAATTATCATTTTATCAGCACTTGACAAATTTTAATTTCAACTATCAATTATCATTCATGGCATGACATCATTCAATCTCAATCTCAGTTGGGCCATCCTCTGCTGCAGATGCTCGAGTGTGAGTGTCATCTTCTTCTGTGATTCCAGCAGATTCGACTGTCCTCTTGACCCATTCCTTTAGTGGTTCTTCGTTCAAATCAAGCCTTAGCAGTCCAGCAAATAGCCCACCTGCGAAGGCAACTGGCTCCTACAGCCACCAACAGAGATTGCTTTGATAAAATGTTTGATATAAAGCACAAGCATTTCATAAAGATTCAGCAGAGCAGACACAAGTGCAAACAACAGTTGCTTAAATTATGAGAGTGTTTTTGACATCTAAAGAATTTATACTTCGTACGAAGAATGCTATAGTCCAGATTCCAGAAGGAACCAACAAACAATCCTGTCCTAGCAACGTTAAGTATTTGACCTGCCATTGCCCATTTAGTTATAAATATATATTTTGCATAATGAAGTGATTCTCACTTTTGGGTTGAGCAGTCTCCACTTGTTTATAGCAGCCTCACGAGTGAAACCAAACATGACATGGTGAAGATGACGGATCTTAGTAACGAGAAGCCAATAAGTTTCTAGCAAATTTCAATCTTACTGAGCACTGAGGGTGAATCAACAAAATAAAGTATTTCCCAAACCCAAATAATTAAAATTGTGTTCTGACATATCAGTCCGTTCAGAACTACATGCTTCTTTGAGTCAATCTTGTGGATGGGAGAGAGGGAGTGGAATGACTTCTTGCATTCACTCAGGAGTGTTTCCGGCTAACGGGAGAGTGGTAGAGGAAGGGGAAAAGACGTTCAAAGCCAAAGACATAATAAATTTCAATCATGGGCAGAATTCCAATAATTTTAGGTGGAAACTAAGCAGGGACAGATGCAAGATGACAAGTCTTTACTCCCAGTCATTTGAATAGTATGAGGAAGTGGAAGAGGAAGCTTTTATATTTTGTATAGCAGTTCCCTAAGCATACGTGACTCTGTTATTTTGGAAGCAGGAAACAGAGAAATCAATATATACAACTTAGTCTTATTAATCAGTGTCTTCTTCCGTGGATTCTGGTTCTCCAGTACATCAGTATGTTAAGCAATATAGGTTCATAAATATGAAAAATATTGATTTAGAGGATTTGTGAAAGCAACACTAAATGCAATCTCTTGTTGAGAGAATGCAAATTTGGCGAAATCTCCATTGAGGTGAACATCACCCCCTACCCCCCAAAACGGAGGGGTGGGGTAAAGTTTTCTATTACTAGAAGTCTACAAAGAATAAACATATTTTCACATTTTCCTCAGCAACTAACCTCCCAGATCACAAAGGCATATTCGTTTCTCCGTTAGTTCAAGATTATGACTAGCAGATCAGTGAAATCATGAGAGCTGCTTGGTTGTTCAATGATAATTATATTATGTAGTCATCACCAAAGAGATGGAAGCAGAACAGTTAATTTGGGCTTCCTTTACAATAAACATCTTCCCTTTGTTATCGATCTATACACAGACAAAAGTAAAGTGGCAAATTTGTTTCTCAATTTAAAATGAGTAATGTTAGCCAACACATCACAAAGAAAAGTTAGCAGCAGGCGAGAAAAAATACATCACGGTTCTCGTTATCCAAATCTGATAGTTCCCTCGCTGGTTCGGATGTCTATTCCAGGAAACCATTCCGCCATGTACAGTAAGCCTGAATACCTATGGCCCTACATAATTCTAATAGTTTCATTTGGACTTGAAAAATCTTAAATCCATCCCTCTTAGTCTTAACTCGCACCAGTAGAAATGTGACCATATTCGATGTACTCGAAAATGCAGACAAGTAAAAAAGATAATCTCAGTCTTCATGTGCAATGAGAAAACCATGGGAAATCAATTATACCCTTCGTATTTTGCAAATAGTCAGCATCGAGGAGCACCTTAATTCAAGAAGAGCAAAACCCAACAAAGGGCTTTTCATGTAAGAGTTATTAGGATACCTTAAGAGCTTCTTTGAGGACAGGATCCTCTGCAGGATTGAAGAAAAATGCTCGGACGCTATTTCTAGAATTGTTGCAACCGAGACGRAGATAGCTGCCACGCATGGACTTCTTGGATGATAAAATTGAATTATGATTCCGCTCCTGGTTCAATTTCCCAATTCCTCCAAACTTGAATAGAATCAGATTATAAAATCAGGGGAAGAAAAAGGAAGAACAGAAAAGAGCGAAAGCAGTTAGAAATTAGAGGTGGGCAATGGCAATACCGGAACGCTCGCGACTGAAGAGGAATGTAGAAGAAGACCCGACATTGGTAATGTAATACGCTAATGCTATGCTCCTGATTCTGAGCTGTGAGTGTGAGTAACTGAAAGGTGGGAGAAGAGGATGGAGATATTTCCCCTCAATTGGAGGATTCTGGTAATGGGTCCAATTGTTCGTTCACTTCGCCTTGTTTTCTTCGTCTTGTTTTCTTCGCGCAATTGACCAAACATTTTAAACAACCACCACATGTACTGGTTTTGTTTTGTTTATCAACATTTAACACAGCTACCAGTACCACAATGCTCGGTCCGGTCCGACCCGGTTTTTTTAATGTCGTGGATTCGAATTCCTACCCGTTTGAATGAAATCATAGTCACATGCCATTCGTATTTACTTTTTTTTTCTTTAAAGCATACTCCTGTTTACTATATCGTTACATATAATAATGAAACTAGGCATCTATTTCCAATACTGATACGTTTGAAATTGTATAATATTTTCATAGCTTTTTAACAATATAAAGAAAGACCATAATCGAAGTTAAATCGTTAAAAAGAATTTGAATGCATTACAAACTTGGTTAGGATTAGGAAAACCTGCACTGCCAGTACCACCATCATTCGAATTCATTACAAACTTGAAATCCACTTCTCATCAGTATTTCAATGGAATACGAACTAATTTCATTAACTCAACAAGTTAATTACAGTCTTCAAAAATTTAGAACGAGTGAGTATCCCGTCAAAACTTCTAAATTATATATAAATACTATACTCTGAACTATCTTACATGAAAACCTACAGACGTTCATTCATTCAGTCATCTTCATCATCAGAACTAGCGTATGCCAAACCTAGTAAACTTTTGACAGGATTTTCAGCTTCTTTTTCGCCTTCACTTTTGTTAGTTTTTGATAAGGGGGTCTCTTTCCCATTTTCATGGTCAACGTCAACCTTGGAATTTGACAAAGCTCCTTGACCTGAAACTCTGGGCCTTTTAGGTTTGACTTCCACTACCCTTTTCAATAGATCTTGCTGTCTGCATTTAAGAAATTATAGATCAAATATGAGTAAAGGGAACATGCAACCAGCTTGCTATATCAGAAGACAACAAGGATAATGAGTAAAAGAATAGGTGGCTCAGAGACACCCAGACCTGATTCCACTCTTTGGCTTTGGCTCAACACGAAGCGCCAAAGGGACAGATGCAGGAGCAGAATCTGCCAAACTAGCAGCTTTGTGTTGATTTATTAAGGAAACGAGACAGCAACATGAGAGATTGAGAGATTCTTTAACTATATGATTATATGACTGGAAGCACACAATAAACTATTTTGTAACATTGGTTAGAGCATAGAGGGAACTGGGAGGGAAAGATATTGCAGTCTTTTTCTCACCCGCTTCTCTCATCCTTTATTACTTTCCATTTCCAGTTCTTATGACTCATATATAGGGAATAGGGGGTAGAAAGATACACATAACACCGTTTTGCAGAAAAACCTAAACAGCAGTGTTCAGGAACCAGAAAGTTCAACCTTCAGCAATTGGCACATTTGTGATATAACGTTAAACAAGCATCAAAGGATTCAAGGGGGAATCTTTTAGAAGGAAAAAGGAAAACACAAATATTAACACTTTAAATGCAATCAACACAGCAGAATCTTTAAATTTTCTTAATTAAGTTCCATTTCAAGAAAGGATATCTTGAATGCTGCAAAGGCTCGTTTCTCAGTGCGCCTAAGGAGGCGCTCTGCATCCTCCTCAGCTTCCATCTGCTCTTTGAGATAGAGCAGATCATCGCTGTCCAAGGCTGCAAACTCCAAACTCAAGTTAACAT
Source organism: Momordica charantia (assembly GCF_001995035.1). The sequence goes on from NW_019104497.1 coordinate 438,761, forward strand.
TAAGAATCTAAGACTAATATTAAGATTTGTTAGGGGAAAGGCATGGGCACACACAAAACAGACAGATAGAGAGAGGGAGTTACCGCCTCGTCCATGAAGGTAACCTCCACGTTCTCCTGCAACCTCTTGCATCTGCATGTATCAGCCACCCGGTAAGAAAAGCCAAGATCCCTGCCAGGGCATGTTATTAGAAAACTTTCCTCAGGATTTCACAAGAGGAACAGGCAACGTAAGACTGCTGGAAAAACATTAAAGCATAACAGGTATTACACTATTAAAAATTATGAAGAGAAAATGTCGGAAAACTTCCACATAACCAAAGCTGGGAACAATTCAAAGGAAGAAATTTTTTAGATAAGAAATTCAAAGGAAGAAATGGATCATAAGGAACCAGAAACAAACTACTGTGTTTTTTGATAGATGGATATTCACAATACATAAGAACTGAATCTACAGGGTATTTGGTAATTTTAAAAACTGTCGCTTCAGTTAACACTAACAGCATAGGAAGGTCAATTATTTCAACATAAAAAGAGATGTGGTTCAAAACCCTAGGAGATAGGGAAAAAAATTAGGATACTGTTTATGAAGTGTATTTCATGACAAGCACAAGAGGTACAATTAACCAATGGAAGTACTATACATCTCATAGTGACTATGAGAATGATACATTCGAAGGAAGCGTAAGAACTTTCCCCTGAGTTAAACGGGTTGAGAAACTTCAAATAGTGTAGCTTATTAGGAATAAGTCTCAAAAACTTGTGTCCGTACAAAGGGTCCGATTTGTAGTTTTGAGAATTGTAAAAGTCAATTTGTAGAATGAGAAGCTGGTTTCATAAGCCAATATAATTTCACTGTTTCAACCTATGGGATTAGCAAATTGGTAGCTTGGGATAAAATCTACAAACCAAACGAGAACACCATAAAGTCAAACTCATGTGTCTGAAACATATAATTCAAACGACTCCTGTAGGTCTTAAGATCTAGGGTAAATTAAAAAAATACCAATATTCCATATACATCTCTGTAATGATCACTGAAGCAATTACTTGGGGACCTACTTCACTAGACCAACCTCCAGGTCGCTCTTGTGATAACCAGTATGATCATTCTGCCCATACTTATAGGAAATGAGATTTGGGATTTGGGATTTGGGATTTCTAGATGCTAGAAATAATAATCTCATGTGCATTCGCAAGCACATGGAAAATTTAAGCTTCATTCCTCACGTGACAAGCTGGCTCCACCACACAATTTCAACAGTTGTGTTCCATTATGAGACTCATACTATGAAGACTCATTTTAGCTTTAAAACCTTCCAGGTTTAAGAAATGCTGGATGCTCAGAGAAGCGGGCCAGCCCTATCCAGAATTCCTATCTGCCTATCCTAACCTAGCTCCATCCAGACTCAAAATAAGCCGAGAGTAGAATATGACAAATAGAATGTGGCAACAAAAGTTTTGAAACAAATTCTAAACTCGACCAATTTAAATGAAAATAATGAGCAGTACACAATCACTTATGATTCCATAAGTTGGTCATATCATAAGTATGGAACCCTCCTCAGTTAAAATTGATCACAGACTACAGTATTGCTATGCTACTTCAAATATGGTGTTATTCTGCCGCCTTTTTTCTCTCTCTCTACAACCAGAGTGTTGGGGGCCTACCTCTTGCATTATGCTCATGACCATTCCCTAAGGCCAACGTGAAGAGACAAATTTGACACTTCCGTTTTTTGAAGGCCAAAGTTAGAGGTAGAAAGTGCTACAAAATACAGAAGCAAGGAAGCAAAGGTCTAAAACATCCCAAGAAGAAATCTGAGACAATGCATCAAACACCCATCTACCAGTATTAATCAATTATCATTTGCAAGTCGTAATTTCGTCGTTCCACCTACACTACACGAATTTCTCCAAGTTTAAGAGTTGATTTCCTTCATTTTTTCTCTTTGAAGCAACAAAATACCTACAAATTTTTCTATAAGAAATTCTACAGTTGTACATTAATATAGACTATAGACCAGTCCAATTCGAAGTGTCAACTTGATAAACTGATCCGTGATTACATAATAGGAAACTTAGTATACCCTAAAGGGCCTAAACTAATTGAAAGAGGGTGGTTGAGGCAAAATTGCGCTAACCTTCGCAACCATTCGTTGAAACGTGATATCTTCGTCGTCTATCTTATCCTTTCCTTTGCCCCACTTCTTGTCTGTAATTGTACACATCAATGGGAATGGCAGGTCAGAAAAAAACAAAAGAAATTGAAAACAAGGATCAAAGCTCAAACGAAACAATTTCATGCGAACACCTTTTGGGTCGGAAAGATTGGTATATTCGCGAACTTCTTTTCCAGCCATTGCTACGAGAATCGTTTATACTTCCCTCGGAAACCAGAAATCCAAAGGAAACCCCAGACCAAGCTCCCTCCCTCGTCGCCCCTGGTTCTGTGTGAGATTGACCAGCGAACCAAACAAGCAGAAAGCAGAAACACTTGCGTTTGTGTGAGAGAGAAGCAGGGAGCAACGATTCTTCTGGAATGGTAATGGAAGGGTAATTTGGATTTGGGCTCAAAGCCCTGTGCCTCTGCCCACAAATTATCGGCCTTTTTTCTCTTAAGGGCCATGCCTAATGGATATATATATTCAGAATTTACTTGCCCTATTAGCCATTTAACCTTTTATTTTAAATAATTTTCAATATTACACTCTTACTTTTTTTTTTATTAATAGATCTCTCATCTCATCTCATCTTTCTTATTTTCAGTGGGTCAAAAAATGTTAAACCATCAAAGTTATGGTCCAAATCTATTAAATATAAAGGTAGGGGTATTCATTTTCCTCACAAGTTTGGACTTCCGCAAGGACCCGCTATAAACGAAGTAGAGAATCTCTATTTAGACTCCCCGCAAGGTGAGGATAAGGCACTTTATCTCGTCATCTCAACAGAGATCGGTTAGGGAATAAGCTCGTCATCTGTATCCCATTTATATATAATATATATTAAAAAAACATAATCATTGTCAACTTGAGAATAACTAAATTGATTAAAGTACATATCTCCGATCAAAATATCGTGATTTCAAATTCTCACTCTCACACGTTGTACTAAAAATATAACAATAATAAATCATAAATTATTCGCTACGTGGAATCCAACTCCTGCAAATTCATTTCAAGGATTAAATGGGAGACAATGACGAAGAAAGTTTCTCATCCCTTGGACACCCGTACATAAGAGTGAAGATTAAAAGTTCAATTATAATATAATATTAAGAACTTTTTAGCTTATAGAGGGCTAAATATATGCAAGAAAAATTTTAGATCAAATTTATAAAGTCACCCATAGATTTTTTCTTTTAATTATAGTGGTTGATGTTGTAATAAATGTCAATAAAGTCACACAATAACTAGAGAATGGATTGATTCATAGTATATAAGTGAATGACAACATCTCTATTGGTACAAGGTCTTTTTAGTGAATCAAAATATCGTAATCCAATACTTGAGGTCGTTGTCTCCGAGAGTACCATTCTAAAAATAATAATGAGCATTTGAAAAATTATCTTATATATACTATTTATGCAAAAAAATTTGCAAGCAACTTTAATTATTATTTTTTATTCTTCATTAAAATTGTATTTTTTAATACAAAAATGTGGAGCATTAAAATTTGAACCACCCTCATCAAGGAATATATAGTAGTAGAAGCTTTAATTTGAAAGGAGTGATACTCCCATTTTGTGTATTTCTCTTTATTTTTAGGAAGAATAAGAAAAAAAAATTGTCATGTTTCTCAATCGTGAATTTATGCCAACTTATGATAGCTAAATTGATTAAGGAATTTATTTAGATCAAAATGGTGTGAATTTAAATTTTCACTTAATATGTTGTAATTAAAATAAATAAATAAAAAGACAATGAATTTACAAAATCTATGATTGATTGAACATAATAATATGATAATCACTTATTAATATAGATATTAATGGACTATAATTATAATTGTTTTTAAATCTCACTATAATTATAATCCTCGGTAATTTAACATACACTTTTTTGTTTACTTTTTATAGTTTTTAAAATGTATTAAAAATTTCAATTTGTTTACAGGTAAAAGAAAAAGAAAATCAATTGCTTGCCTACCATTTGTTTAGTTTGAAGAACATGTATAGGTCTCGTTTAATTAAAATGTATTAGCTCTAATTCCTATGAGGATATGAACAGTGTACATAAGAAAGTGGAAAATGGTTGATTATTTAATATTTTAAAGGCAACTGGAAGATGACAGCGGCTGAAATAAAATAAATAAATAGGTATTCTAAATAGATCTCAACATGTTGGCAATATAAACAATACCCCTACACTTAAGGGTTGTTTTTCTTTTTTACAAAGTTTAGTAAAATAGATTATTGATATTTTTCTCTCTAATTACAAATAAATGAAAAGGTAGATTTAAAATATTGTGCAAATGGAAAGTCAAAAAGGGACTTATGGTATTAAAACAAAATGCCCACCGCTTTCTCATGATTTTTTTTAGCAGTGTATATAACTTTTGATCGAATATATGTATCATAATCGGTTGAATTATGTTTAAGTTAGCCACTTTCTTATCCTATAATTCTGTTTTATGAAGTACTAAAATAGATATACATGTTTTTAAAAGTACGATGAAATTTTAATGAACAAACAAGAATAGGACGAACAACTAATTTTATATATGCTTCTATGAATCTTCAATAAAATGTAAAATAAACATAAATTTAAATTTAACATACTATGTTGTTGAATTGAGATCTTTCATTTCCATTATTGCTTATAGTTTTTTCCTCTCATTGATTTCTAATGATCTAAAAGAAAAAAGGAAATTATTTTAAAATTTTATTTGGGGATAACTTTTAAAAAGCGAATTTTATACACGCCTATGATAAATTCTTCCTGCATATAGCACCACGATATCATCACGTGCACCATACGTTGTTCTTTATTTTTGTTTTATTTATTAACCAATTAACATTTTAATCAAACATTAGTCATACCATACGTTTTTTTAATTATTATATTATAAAATTGAAGAAGTGCTATGCTATACTATAACATTACGATATAGCATGTAACTCAATGTATAAAATACTTATTACCATCCTCTTAAAGTTGATGGTTCGATCCTCACACCACAATAGTTGAACTAAAAAAATATGATTTTACTATAATTAATAATAGATTACATTTTACTAATTACTTACAAATTCTTGAAAATATATATATATATATATATATAAAGGGTGGAAAAGTAATTTTCTTATAAAACAATGGCTACTCCGGTATCACGTCAGTGGCAATTAAGTGGCGCACAAGAGGTGATTCAATTACGTTACTCATCATTTAAGAATAAAGTACTAACGATATCTTCTTTTGTCGCTATATATATTTCTTTAACGTTGTTCGTACAATTAATAAGATAAACATTCTTGAAACGAACAAAATCTATCGAAGATTACGTGACGTCGACTTAGTAACATATAAATAGAATACACGTGCTATTAAAAAAAATCCCTAAAATAGTAATTTATCGTAAAGATATTTTCACTTAAAAATAACGCCTTTTTAGTATTAAATCAAACATAGTATCAGCTATATGTCACAAAAAATGGCGCAAATGTTTTCAAAATTTATAGACTAAAATAAATATACAAGTTGATTGAAGGAGTGATTAAGTTCATCTAGAAGGATGGCGTAAGGCAAAGTAATAATTTTTCACTTTTATGTATACTTTTTTGAAATGGAATCTAAAAAAGTAAAATAATAATGAATTCAGTTATATTTTGTTTGTACACGAAATAATAATCTGTGAAAAATGAAAAAGAAATACAGGAATTGTGAATACAGCCATTTTTAGACGTTGAAATAATTAGAAAAAGAGAGAAAGGGCCAAATCTTGGAAGCGTGAAGAGAGAAACGGCGTCCGTTACCTCTGGAAGCGAATTGTAAAAAATTTGAAAACGGCGATTCTTACACGGTTACACCGCATTGTAGGCCCCACACTGCAGCCCTTACATTTTTCTGTTATTGTAAAAACCAAAAGAGGGAAAAAAAATTTAATTAATTAATTAAGTAATATATCCAATAATCTAATCTATTTATTTAACGTAATACTCTCTCTTCCACACCACACTGAATATTTTCAGAAGCAAAAGAGAGTATTTGTAGCCACACCCCATTGAGGAATAGAGAAGCATTTGGATGTTTGATTCTAGACTCAATCTCACAGGGTGGAACACTTTTTTGCCGTCTCCTTATCCAATTTACAAGCTCTACCTCTATTTTCTCGCTCCCATGAGTATTATCTTTTTGTAGTTTTTTAGCCTCATGCTTTTTTCTGGGCACCACTCAATTTATGATTACTGCTACGAAATAGAAGGATGGACGCCTTCTTCGGTGAATACCATAATTAGGCCTAGTGGATTTTATTTTGAATCGCAGAAATGAACCTCCCAACATGTTGAGATTGTCTCCAATTATGTTTTTGCATTTATACAATTTACTCATATCCACGCGCGACTTGATCTAAGGATCTTGATTTTAGGTTTTATCATTGACTCCATTATTTGTTGCTTGATTGCTCCTTGTTTATGCAACTTTTATTGTGTTTCTTGTTTTTGATGGACATGTACACTGGGGCGGATCTATTGAGGGTCGAGGGGGGTTCGAGACCCCCCGAACTTGATAGTATTATGATTAGTACTTTTTTATTTTTTTTCGTAATGCGTGATCTTTTTGTGATTTTATTTATTTATTACATATTCTTCTTTATTTAATGCAATAAGTGATTTTCTTTTAGTTAAAAAGAAAGAAACAAATATGTGATTTTTTTTTTCTAAAAATCATATTTTCAATTTATATATTGTCCATACATATGTATAATATTTTTTTCTATAAACTATTGTACGAATATTTGTTTCTTCTGTTTAAATCATCATTTTCAAGTTTCAATTGTTTTTTAATATAATTTTTTAATTTAAATTTTGTACCATCTTTGTATAAATATATCCATTTGGTTTATGTTAATTAAAAAAAACAAAAAACTTACTATATATTCATTTAACAAATAATAAATATATAAGAAAACCTATATAAATTAATATGTCAGTTTTCAAAAGAGAGAAAAATATATAAGATTGTAGGATTTTAAATCCTAAGATTATTATTCAACATTTTTAAACCGTGCAATGATGATAATTTTTTATTTTAAACTTAAAAGATTTTTTTTAAATCTATATATATATATATATATATATATATATATATATATATTTATCATCTCATTCATCTAATTGTTGCTAGCAATTTTAAAGTTTTTTCCAATTTACAAGTTGCCGTTAATATAGGTAGCTTTTTTTTTATATAAATTATTGTATCAATATTTTTATTAATTATATATTAAATTATCAAGTTTTTGAAATTCAATTATTATTCTTTTACATAATTTTTAATTTAAATTTTGTAGAGTATAAATAAGTCAACAGATTAACTATTTTAGTCCTATTCTATTAAAGCCCCCCTCAACAAAAGTTGTTTTTTATCCGCCACTGCATGCACGTATCCCGATCTGTTCTTGTTGCCTGCATGCACTTAGGTTTCGTTATTCAGATTGTTGGAGGTTGTTCAAGGATTCCCCCTTTGGTTGCACTCTGATGTATTTGTAACCATATGCACGCTTTTTTGATTTCCGTCCATATTATGCACTTAGTTGACACTGTCAACGGCATGGAATGATTAAGGAGTTAAGAATCTATTTTAATCGTTCACTGACATTGCATTTCATCTTGCTGAATTTGAAAAATCCAGAAACATGTTGGAGGGTCCATCTTATCTCATCTCAAGGGACTTGCCTAGCTCTTGCGAACAAGAGAGCAAATGGGTTTATAATACTTTCCGTGTTATCGAGCTGACGAATAAGAAGCATCTATTAGAAGATAGGGAAGAACCTTCGGTGAGAAAGTCATGCAAGTTGTCGGATGATGCTGACAAGGGAGGGGAAGATGTAGACCTTCAAGTAGTTGACGATCAGGATAAGCAGCATTGCGGTGGAGACCAGTCAGATTCAAGTTCGCTGGTCCAGCAACTTGGTCGGGATATGTCAATTAATTGTCTCCTTCTCTGCTCAAGATCAGATTATGGCTCAATTGCCTCGTTAAATCGAGACTTCCGGTCTCTAATTCAGAGTGGGGAACTTTATAAACTACGGAGGCAGATGGGCATCATTGAACATTGGATCTACTTCTCTTGCAGCCTTCTTGAATGGGATGCATATGATCCAAACTGTAAGCGTTGGATGCGTCTGCCAATAATGGTATCAAATGAATGTTTCATGTCATCAGATAAGGAATCCTTGGCTGTTGGTACTGAGCTTCTTGTTTTTGGAAAGGAAACAGTTTCCCAAGTTATATATAGATATAGTATTTTAACTAACACATGGTCATCAGGGATGAATATGAACACACCCAGGTTTCTGTTTGGCTCTGCCAGTCTTGGTGAAATTGCAATACTAGCTGGTGGTTGCGATCCACTGGGGAACCTCCTGAACTCAGCTGAGCTGTACAATTCTGAGACAGGAACTTGGGTCACTCTTCCTAGGATGAACAAAGCAAGGAAGATGTGCTCGGCAGTATTTCTCAAGGGAAAGTTCTATGTGATTGGTGGAACTGGGGCAGGTAACACAACTCTTACTTGTGGTGAAGAATACGATTTGAAGACTCGGGCATGGCGTGAGATACCTAACATGTATCCTGGACGAAATGCTGGAGATGGGGCTGCTGTGCCAGCTGCTGCAGTTGAGGCACCTCCTTTGGTTGCAGTTGTAAATGATAACTTGTATGCTGCAGATTATGCACATAGAGAGGTTAAAAGATATGACAAGGCAAGAAACTTGTGGGTGGCAATAGGCTGTTTGCCCGAGCGTGTGGTCTCAACAAATGGTTGGGGATTAGCATTTAGGGGTTGCGGAGATCGACTAATCGTCATCGGTGGACCAAGGGCCTTAGGTGGACGTATGATTGAGATATACTCTTGGGCCCCAGATGAAGGGCAGCTGCAATGGGGTGTGCTTGCCAGCAGGCCATTGGGTAATTTTGTTTATAATTGTGCAGTCATGGGATGCTGAGGCAACCTTCTCTGGTGTCTGGAGTCATTTCATAAAGGACTTCATGATCCTCACTTTTCAAGGCAATTAGCTATCTCTGCCTGCCTTCTGATGTTGTGGAAATGTGCGGTGATATTTAAACAGATAGAATAGGTCCAATTGAATTGAAGAAGGTAGAATGTTTCTCTTGTTTCTATTTGATTGCATTTTCTCCCCTGTTTTCCCATTGTTATGAGATATTCTCAAATGTCCGTGTCATTTAGAACAGTCAAACAAATAAACTCAAGTGATGATGCATGTTTTTAGGTTGTTTTTACTATTTGCACAAGTTCAAATCGAACTTATTGAATTGTGAAGTGGAATAATTTTGTTATAGCTGCCTCACTCCTCTTTTCCCTTGAAAACCAATTCCCCTTCCACTGCACCACCCCAAGCAATAACTGCGTAAAAAATGAAAAAGATCCGGATAAAAACTAATGAAAAAAAGTCAAGTATTCGTTATGTAATTGCGTATGTGCGATCTTTTCCTTTTCTGGTAGACGGTAACTGGCATAGCATATGAGGAGCGCATACTTTTGGGTTTTTACCTTTGTGATTTTGATTGAGGCACAGGTAAATGAATTCTACCCAGCAAGGGACTGTTTAAGTTATTGAAATCTTTTTCCAATAGCATTGGGGAGCCTCCGCTATTAGATCCTCAACCGCATCTCTCCTATCTGTTATATATGAATATGATATAGATATATGTGGTCGCTGTGGACATTGTATCCAATCTTATGGCCATAGCTCAATGATAATTGACATATATCTCCAATCAAGAAGTTATGAGTTCGATCCCCAAATGTTAGGCATACGATGAAAGTTGTGAATGACATTGGCAGACAACTTAAAACTTAATATTGCTTTATTGAGTATGCAAATGCATTTGTACCCTCTGGTTAAGTGTAAGTGTGTGCCCAGTGATTGCAGAAGCAAGAAGAATGGAGGAAAATTGAGTTTGAACTCATATACCTAACTAAAAGACAAGCAAGGACTCTCAATTGAAATGCACAAGATGAATAATATCCGGAAGGGTAAGTGAACAATCCAATAACCACCATAATCATATATGGGAGGTCTTCATTATTTTCATGAGTTATTTTATTTTATTTCATTTCATTTTTACAATCATAGTTATTTTAACCTAAGTTATTTCCTATAAAATTGTGAGCGTGAGCTTGTAAGATAATTATTTGAAGTATTGTAGGCTTTGACTTTTTTTTCTTTTTTTTTTTTAAGTAAACATAGGAGGGGTGTAGATTTGAACTCTCAACTTTACGATTGAATAGATATATCTTAATCCGTTGAACTATGTTCAGGTTCACAGTATGGTAGATTTTAACACTTTTTTTTATCTTCCTAAGGCTCCAGATTGCCAACAAACCAAAGCCCAATAATTATGTGTTATATTAGCAAACAAAATTAAGGGGCACATGTCTCGGTTCTTACGTGGATCTTTCCCTGAGATGAATGCATAATTAATGTATAATTAGGAGACTTGACAACACTTCCAGGTGGTTTGCTACCGTAAATAGGCAGTGGGCTTAATATATAATATATACACCAAAGAAGTACAAGATTGGCCACAACATAATTCATTATAATGTTACATAAAAAGCGAACATTGGTTTCACCCATAAAAAGCCAAACATTATTTCTACTTCAATACATAATCGAGATCGTATACGGTTTTGATTAATATCTTCCATTACACCGATAGACATGTTCCTTCTCATCGTAGTAATCGTGCTACTTGCAGAGTATGTATACCAAGAAATGAGAATTAGTTTTTTTTATTACAACATTAATTTGGGGGCGAGGATTAAATTCACAAACTCGTGGTTGGAGATATATGACAATTATCGTTGAATTATGCTTGTTTTGGCGTTGAAAGATTTCATTTGGAATTGATCAAATAACGTACCCATTAGCCATACTGCACATTATCTGACACTTTTTGTTCCATTCCCCAACCACACACAAAAAACAAAGAAACAAACATTAGACTCTTCAATTAAGAAGGCTGTATGCTTGGAGCTGAGACAAAACTATATAATTATTTACAAATGGTTGTCTATGTTTTGTTAGGGAAAATGATTTCATTTGTCGCCGAAATCGGCCCTATATACTAGATACGATACACATATATATAATATACATGTATATTCTTGTGTTACAAAATAGAAAGAAACAATGAATTATATATGTGGTTTGGTTTGGTGGTTAGTTTATTTAAAAAAGGAGGGGTTAGTTGGGGAATTGTGAAAATATTAAGATTTGGAGAGGACAGGTGTTGGATTGTGGTTGGGTGATGGGGGTTTGAAATTGCCCTTTTAAGCTCGCGTTCGCGTTTGTGTTTTTCCCATTCAACACTCTCGAGTCTGTAGCTAGTTTTGTTTGCGTTTGATGGCTTCCTCCGATATCAAAAAACTTGTCCTCAGATTGCAAACTTTACTCCCACGCCTTCACCAAAATATCGACTCCACGGTGGATATATCGGCGGCGGAGATATTGAAGGAGACGTGTGATTACATAAGGAAATTGCAGAGGGAAGTGGACGACCTAAGTCAAAGGCTTTGCCAGCTCCTCGATTCAATGGGTGTTGCTTCAACAACTTCTTCATCTCTTCTCACGTAATCATGATTATAATTCATTTCAATTAATCATAATAATCTTTCTACCATCATGTGCTCCATTTTCCTTAATTTCTATGATTAATATACGAATGAACTTCTTTTTCTTATCCATTACGCTTTAAAATAGTAAATCATTTAAATTTTATGATATGATGTCGATCAGTGATTTATGTATTATAATTCCGAGAATCAATATGAAAAATCATTTATATATTATGATCAACTTTAAACGCTATACATATATATAACAATAACAAAAATTTTGTTTAGGTAGGGAATTCAACATCCAATGTTTTTTTCAATAATAGCTATATACATAGGTTGATTGTGTTATTAGTAGTTTTAAAAATATAAAAATAATGAAATTGACACAAGTAAATCAATAAATTATTATTGAGGTAGATAAATCATTAATAGTCAATTTCAATTTAACTCAACTAATTAAAGCATTAATAAGAATCTCGTTAAAAAATAGGATTTCAAATCCCGTTCTACTTTAAAAAATAATAATAATAATAATAATTGACTATCTAAATAGGCCACTCAAACATATTGATCTTTTATGTTTTAGACATTTTTTTTTATTTTCAACTCTAAATTGTTATATAATATTAATAAAATTAACAATATTTCAAAAAAATATATATTTCAAAAGTAAAATTAATTAAATTGTACTTGAAATAAACTGTTTATAAAAAAAATGCTTTAATAAAATTCGATTATCAAATTTTAATACATATAAATTTGTATTTTAGGATCTTAAAGAAAAAATTAGCCTTAAACCCTATATATCTTCCCAATCCCTCTCTATCCAATTCCACCAGTTTCAAGACTTATTTTTTAGATTTTAAAATTATTATTATTTTTCTTGAAATTCACTTGAGTTATAATATAATTAACCCCACTTCAATACATCCTAACCAAAAAAAAGTGTTAAATTTCTTTGTTTTCTATTCCTATGCTATATACTTAATACCAATTCTTGATAATATTAATTCTTTACGTAAAAGTTAGGATAATAATTTTTTAATTAAACAATATATAGATAAAGATTTGATCCTCTGACCTATTGGTCGAAGTTATAATATCTTAACTCGCTAAATTATTTTCAAATTGACTTTATAGATTATTATTTACTAATTTGAAGCTTAGAATTGTCATATAACTAAGTAAGAGCTTAAACGAGGGTAAAACTTACCAGCATCACAATCTAGTCCTATATTTTCAAGTAAATACAAACAACAAGCATCAACATTCAAAATCAAAATCCCAATTTTCCAATTTCCAAATGGGAACAAAGAAAACAAATAATGCATTCCATTTAAAAATTAATTTAGTGAAGTGGCATATTCAATTTGGCAAGAATGACGTGGATATTGGCTACAAGTGCCAATATCCCGCCGCCGTCTAAACCCAATACCCAAGGCCGCAAGCAGAGGAAGACATGGATTCGACGTCGTTTGGGGAGGTCAAGGCTCAAGACGAGGATGCGAAAAAAGTCCATACAATACGAGGTGAGGTGAGGGCATTGATTTGATCCATCTCTGGTTTGAAAATTGAATCGATCTGTTTTTTCTTGGAACAGAAGTTTGGCCAAGGAAGTTGTGCAATGCAATAGCAATTAGTTAGGAGGCTCCTTCCCCTTCTCCGTATGAACCCAAATGAATTTGATTACAATTCAAACCTTAGTGAATAAAACATTACTCTCCCCACTTCGATTGATTTCATCTGTCGCGACAGCAGACAAGGCGTCGAATTTTTCCTTCAGCAAAGTTGAAACTTCCTCTCTACTCGATCCTCTACAGTTACTCAATGATTATGTAAAATCAAGAAAATGCTCTTTGAAAAACACCAAAGTTATGCACGCAAAGTTGCTCAGGGCAACTCTTCTTCATTCCAGTATCTATGTTACAAATTCTTTGCTAGATTGCTACTCAAAGTCTGGTGCTATGGACAATGCACTCAAGTTATTTGATAAAATGCTCCACCTAAATGTCATTTCTTGGAATATCATGATCTCGGGTTTCAACCAAAACTTCTTATTTTTGGAGTCGTGGAGAACATTTTGCAGGATGCATTTCTTGGGGTTCGAACCCAGCGAGATAACATATGGGAGTGTTTTATCGGCTTGTGCTGCCATGCAAGCTCCAATGTTTGGTAAGCAGATTTATTCACTTGTAGTGAGAAATGGGTCTTTTGTCAATGGTTACGTTCGAGCAGGGATGATCGATTTATTTGCTAAAGATTCCAGTTTTCCGGATGCTCTAAGGGTGTTTAATGACGTGGATTGTGAGAATGTGGTGTGTTGGAATGCCATTGTCTCTGCAGCTGTAAGAAATGGTGAGAATTCGGTGGCTTTGGATCTTTTCAACACAATGTGTAGTGGGTTTTTGGAGCCTAATAGTTTCACATTTTCCAGTGTTCTAACTGCGTGTGCTGCAGTTGAAGATCTTGAATTTGGTAAAAGAGTTCAGGGGAGAGTGATTAAATGTGGCGGAGAAGATGTCTTTGTAGAGACAGCCCTGATTGATTTGTACGCCAAGTGTGGAGATATCGATGAAGCTGTTAAGACATTCTTGCAGATGCCCATTCGCAATGTGGTCTCCTGGACTGCCATAATATCTGGTTTTGTTCAGAAGAATGATTGTTTTATGGCCCTCAAAGTTTTTAAAGATATGAGAAATTTGGGAGAAGAAATTAACAGCTACACAGTTACTAGCGTGTTAACTGCATGTGCTAATCCAGCCATGAGAAAAGAAGCAATCCAACTCCACTCCTGGATTCTAAAAGCTGGATTTTTGTCATATGCAGTGGTGGTATCTGCTTTAATTAACATGTATTCAAAAATAGGAACTATCGATCTTTCTATGATGGTTTTTAGAGAGATTGACGATCAAAGGAATCTCAGTTCTTGGGCAGCTATGATAACTTCATTTGCACAGAATATGGATAAAGAGAAAGCAATTGAACTGTTTCAAAAGATGTTACAGGAAAGTATAGGACCAGATACATTTTGTACTTCCAGTGTCTTGAGTGTGACAGACTGTATTACTTTTGGGAGACAGATACACTGCTACACACTTAAAACTGGATTAATATTTGATGTTTCTGTTGGCAGTTCTCTTTTCACAATGTATTCCAAATGTGGCTATCTAGAGGAAGCTTTTCAGTTTTTTGAAAACATGCCAAAGAAGGACAGTGTTTCATGGGCATCAATGATTTCCTGTTTTTCAGAACATGGCTATGCAAAAGAGGCCATTCATTTATTTAGAAAAATGTTGTTCGAAGAATATGTACCTGATCATATTACTTTAAGTGCAGTCCTAACTGTATGTTCTGTTCTTCATTCTATTCAAATAGGTAGAGAAATTCATGGTTACTCGGTTCGTGTGGGACTTGGCAAAGATGTAGCTATTGGTGGTCCGCTTGTGACGATGTACTCGAAATGTGGAAACCTGGAACTGGCTAGGAGGGTGTTTGAAACATTGCCCCAGAAGGATCAAATTGCATGCTCTTCATTGGTTTCAGGATATGCTCAGCACAAGCGCATTCAAGAGGCACTTTCTTTATTCTGTGATCTGCTGGTGCCTGGTTTAGCCATTGATCCCTTCTCAGTCTCATCCATACTGGGAGCCATTGCAGTTTTGGATAGGCCTGGCATTGGGGCTCAACTCCATGCACTCATAATGAAAGTAGGCTTGGAGAAAGATGTTTCTGTTGGGAGTTCGCTGGTAATGGTATACTCCAAATGTGGAAGTATAGAAGACTGCTGCAAGGCATTTGAGCAGATTGGAAAACCTGATTTGATTGGCTGGACCGCCATGATTGTGAGTTATGCTCAGCATGGGAAAGGTGCAGAGGCTTTATGTGTCTATGAACTTATGAAGAAAGAAGGAATCAAGCCTGATCCAGTCACCTTTGTTGGAGTTTTGTCTGCTTGTAGCCATAATGGTTTGGTTGATGAAGCTTATTTTCACCTCAATTCAATGGTGAAAGACTATGGAATACAGCCAGGGTATCGACATTATGCTTGTATGGTAGATCTGCTTGGTCGGTGTGGGAGACTGAAAGAGGCAGAAGAACTGATTAACAATATGCCAATTGAACCTGATGCTCTCATCTGGGGAACGCTTCTAGCTGCTTGTAAAGTACATGGAGATATTGAATTTGGAAAACTAGCAGCAAAAAAGGTGATGGAGTTGAAGCCATGTGATACTGGTGCTTATGTCTCTCTTTCCAATATCTGTGCTGATATGGGCTTGTGGGAAGAAGTCCTGAACATTAGAAGCCTTATGAAGGGAGCTGGAGTGACTAAGGAACCTGGTTGGAGCTTTTTGTAAGATGCTACTATGCATAGTTGGTAAGTTCTTATAGCTAAGGTTTTTCCCTTTTTGTTTGCATGTCCTGATTTTATTGTAAAAGGTCCTTGGCAAGAATACCAATTAACTGCAGTTTAAACTATTGAAGAGATAGCAAAACAGCAAATGATGCAATGTGCTGACCCTATTGATTCTGATTTCATCCCATGTTCTATTCTGGAAGCCTAGATCATTACGACAGACATTGGAAAAACTTACGAGACAAGCCAAGGCGGAAGGCACTTGGCTATCATTTATGCAGGCATTGCTTCGTTTTTTGGTACCAAATAAGAGAATTCAGCCTATCATTTACCATTATGGATCAAGTAAAATGAAGAATGCTGAAATTGCAGATTGTACTCAGAAGTTGGAATATCCGT
This sequence comes from Momordica charantia, assembly GCF_001995035.1. The sequence goes on from NW_019104497.1 coordinate 455,317, forward strand.
CAAGTGCATCAGCTAGTCTTTCTATTTTGTTGTAGATTGGCAGATGCAGAGGATGGGAGTTTCTTCATGGCCCGCTACAAATAATCGCATTCTAGGCTATTTGGGGAATGTGGAAATTCCCACCCATACAAATACATCTTCATTTAGTCCCGGCTTGAGTAAATTTTGTGATGGGTGCAGGCGAGTGTATAGTAAAATACTCTGATAATTTGTCTCAACATGTTACTTGCGCTCTTTTTAAAGTTATGTTGTGTATCAAATGGATAATCAAATGGCCATGTTTTCTTACATGTAGTTCACTGCTAGAAAACTAGGCTTCTTTGTCCAAGGATGTGATGCTATTATATAATTTGGACTCTCACTCTTATAAGTCGTTCTTCGTTTTGTTTCATTTTTTCTTGTGGACAGATTACCGATCTGGAAAAGGAAAGAGACTTTTACTTTCCAAAGTTATGGGACAGAGAAATATTTTGTCAGATGCCTGAACTAGAAGACCTCCCGGTACGAGCCCCATGGATTTAGGAACCCGACTCAAAGAACAATTACTTTTCAGAACTCTAACTTTGAAAGAGTACGTGGATAAATTGTACTTTTGATGCAGATGGCAACAGCAATCAAGATGATATGTATGCAGCAACTTTGACCAAAACTCATGTCCCAATGTTGAGTCCATAGTTAGAGGGGCTTTGAAGCAGAAATTTGAGCAGACTTTTGTGACTGCCCCTGCCACTTTAAGGCTCTCCTTCCATGATTGTTTTGTTAGAGTAATCTTCTCATTCCCAATTTTCTTTTGTGTTGTTTTGACGAGATTGATGAATTTTGGGCAGTTTTTAACTGTTTTTGGTCTGTTTAAACAGGGGTTTGACACCATGATCAAAGCTAAGGCTGCTGTTGAAGGCGTGCCGAGGGTGTAAGAACAAGGTGTCTTCTGCTGATATCTTGACTTTGGCTACTAGAGATGTTGTAGTTTTGGTACGCAAAAAGTGTGCGAGAACTGGTTTCCCCTGTTCAACAAATTGACGTCTTTAGCATTTGGGAACGGAAAAAAGGAGTGTAATGAAGGAAAACAGGGCGAACGGAGGAGGTGGCGGTGGGGGTGTCGAAGTGGGCGGCGGCGTTGCTGTTGCTGGAGGCAGTAGCGAAAATTCGACACGTCGTTTGCCGGCCCACACTGGCACCTTCAAGTTACAACAAAATCGAATTTCTCAAATCTCATCACCCGCCGTCCGATCCGACCCGAGATAAAGCTGCGGAAGAAACAAAACCCAGTTTTAAGGTTTCAGAAAAGTTGAGATTGAAGCAGAGAAGAAGAAAAGAAAGGTAAATATCCCAAATCCAATGTTACTCCACAATAACGAAACTACTACTCTTTCTTCTTCAGCAGCAAATTCGTTGGTGGTGGCATCTCCTGGACACCACCAAAATTCACAGATCGTAGACCCGCGTGTTTAACTTTTAATTTGAAGTTTATCTTTTAGAATCGAAAGTCTAGAGGATGCAAGTTTGGGGGTTTAAACTTTATTTATTCTAGCAATTTATAACTATTATTGGGTGCCACTTGTCCTTTTCCTTAAATATTTTTTTAACAAATAGAAAATATTTCGCTTCTTATTAGCGAGGATAAATTTTGTAAAACAAATATCAAATAATTAAAATACATATTCTTTTACAAATCCTAAAACTACAATACAAAAACAACTTACCTCAATCTAAATTTTTATTACTCATTTCTGTGATTCAATTTAAATATACAAACATATGATATATAGATACAAACTTTTCTCCCAAATTATACAAATTGGATCTAGACTAATCAAAATCTGTGGATTGAACATAAAAAATATATATAATATTTAACATTAAAATTTACCTACATCCAAAAGATAACACAGTAGAATAATCTTCCTAACTTACTTAAGTTTGCGTTAAATATTAAAATTTTTAGCTTTTTAAATGTGATCAGTGATTATAACATAATAAATCATTTCTTTTAATACTAGACAACAATCATGACATGAAGCAATGCATAAAATTTGGACGTCAACTATTCACACACCAACGTTTCTTATCTGTAACAATTCCGCCACATTTCAAGACTGGTTTTAAAAATTTGAATTTTTTTTTTTTAACACAACCACACTTCAATATTCTAACTAAAAAAGGTTAAACATGTGTTAAACTTTCTACTTTCTATTTCTATACCTAATACCACTTCTTATAAAACTTTGATCTAACTCAATATAAATTTATAGTATATTAATCAATTAAGCTATGTTCAAATGAACCTTCTTAAAATAGTGTTATTATTTACTAATTTGACAATGAAATTGTCATAGAAGCATGTAGATATTATAAACATTGATATTGTGGTATTACTTCTTTTTAGTACAAGATGTGGAGAGTGACATTTTTTTTTTCTTTGGCTAAAAGTACCATTTACAAATGTCACAATCCATTGATAGGTTTTAAAGTAAATACAAACAATAAGCATCAACATTAAAAATCCCAATTTTCCAAGAAAACGAATAACAAAAAGCAAGCGCGTATTGTATTGTATTGTATTGCCTTCCATTTAAAATTAATTTAGTGGAGTGGCATATTCAATTTGGCAAGAATGACGTGGATATTGGCTACAATAGCCAGGCTGTTGCTGACGTATTGTACGGATTTTCGCATCCTGGTCTTAACCTCTAGAAACGACGTCGAATCCATCTCCTCCAGCCCGTCCAAGCAACTCTCCTGGTCCGTCATCGCGCTACTCATCCACGTCTGGATATCGCCGATCTTACTCTCCGTCAGGGTCTTCTCTCCGGCGGCATCCGCTTCCATTTCCGCCTTCGACTCATTCACTCGCTCAATTGCGTCTTCTATTTGGCTCTCGCAGTCCTTCAAGGCGCCTCCGCCGTCTCCGTTCGCACTTAGGTTTTTCAGCGATCCGGACAGATTCGAGAGTTCGTCGAGGGAAACTTGGAGGGACAGCTTCAAAATTACTTCTGGATCGGGCTCGGGAGAGCCGTTGAGGGAGATTATGGAGGTGAAGCACGAGTCAGGGTAACGAGTCACGTTGCAGACGATCTTGACAATTGAGTCCGCCGAATTGGAGTTGAGGGAGGGCGATTTGGATGATTTATCACCGGTGGAGTTGTGGATGTAGGCTCCGACGACGAGCGTGGAGAGGACGACGGCGGTGATGATCAGGAGAGACTTCTGCTTGCGGCTTCGGAAGTTGGGTTTGGAGGGCGGCGGGATTTGATCTCCGAGTTCGAGGTGAGTCACTTTGCCATAGCCTTTGAGGGCGTTGATTTGATCCATCCTCTGCCTCTGGTTTGAAATTTGAAGTTTGAAGTTCGTGCAATGCAATATGATGGAAACTGGAAAGGGGAAAGCGAAGGCAAGGTCAAAGTCAAACTCAAACAACCGATCGTGGGATTTAATTAATTAATCCTTCCTTACATTAATGAAGTATTTCGACATGTCGTCACAGGCCCAAAACCATGTACTTGTTTGGGCTAAATTGCCACTAGATTGTGAAAGCCCAAATGCAAATGGGAAAGTAGCAGATGCAACCATTTGATAAATATAATTTTGAAATCTTAATTTAATCAAAATTGTCTATGCATAATGCACCAATTAATAAATTTTACGGGGCAAATATCCTTAAAATCAAGATTCAACCCAACATCCAATCGTCTTTTTCTCCTAAAGAAGACATGGCCACCTCAATTGCTATGAATTTATATGAAATTCAGACTCACATAACGTGTTTGATTACTCAAAACATCTCAAATGTTGGGTAGATATCTAAGAATAAAAATTTGTTTTATGAGAACAAATTGTGTAGATAATTGTAAATGCAACAAATTTATGGTGTTTTGATAATGTCTTGATTTTTCCCCTTAATTATATTTACTAACAAAAGTTTACGTCTTAATCAGATTCGTCTTTTTCAGCATGACACAGAAATCTAAAGAAGAAGATTAAATGGCATACCAAACCAACCACGCCCAATGCCCACCGGAGTTGGGCCCTTCACTGTTAAACCTTTCCATTCCATTTGGACAAAGAACATTTGCCTCCCACTTGCCTTTACTTTTTCTTCTCCTCTTTAACAAATCTCATTTTTTAGACAAAATAATAACTAATTTTAAACCAATATTTCATTTAAAAAATAATGGAATCATATTAACAAACACCCCACCTGTCAATTTGGATTTATTTACTTTATTTTAAATTATATTCCGAGAAAGGGAAGTTGTGACCACAAAAGAATAACTTTTGATAAATTGAAGATTTCGTTACCAAACAAAGCAACTTCTTCCCTCACTAATCTCACGACCTAAGAAACTATAGATTCTCGAATATTTTACACATAACTTATTATAATATGATATGTCAATACAACTTTATCATTAAGTCAATATTATTCTATTTATGAAGTAAAATTTTAACGAAATATCACAAAAAATTTACAAAAGTCTACTGCTTTCAAGTGTAAGAATTTAACATTTTAATCCATTGATCTAGTTATTAAAATGATGTTTCATTCCATTTTAAAATTTTCACCATATTTTTTTTATGAAAATAATTATAAAATGTAAAGGCATAGAAGAGGGAAACTTTGTCTGCTATTAAGAATAAAAATCTTGCTAACTAGAAAATGTCCTCCCCACAACATCATTAAAGAAAAGGATGATCGATAACATTTTTTTTAATTTGATTTCTTAATAATTAATTCCATCCTAACGGATTATTATTCAATATACTTTGGAAGAAATTTGATTTCTTTTTTGTCGGTGGTCGGTTGTTTTTTGTTTGGGGAGGTGACCAACACTACAACTGAACCGTACACCAGAAATATTCATTGTCTGAGGTGTTCAATGTCCCTTCTCTCCCTCTCTATACAAATTTGTATGCTGTAATTATGATGATTATTTCCTTTTTCGAAGACTAATTATTCCTTAATTTTTGAAAATCGGATCCCACCCTAAAAAGCAACCCCACCGGAGCTATTAATCTCGGTTTAATTTTGTTGGGATTTAAAGAATTATCATTTTCTAACGCTAATTTTGTTATGGGTTTGGAACAGTCAATTCCTCCACCGTTCAATTGCACCTTCCGTTTCCAAATGTTTATCATCCAATTCCAAATGGGTTTTAAAAATTTGTTTTAAGCATCGTTTCCCCCTTAATATACGGCCATAAGCCGCCTCCTTAATGCCGTCCTTGTTTTGTTTCCCTTCGTTTCGAGTTTATTATTGACATATTTTCTTCCCCATTTTCACTCCTTCCTCTCTCTGTCTCCCACTTTCAAATCTATCTCTCCCCCTTCTTATGATTTGGGGTTTCTGGGTATTGCTTGGGGACCATGGCTTCCAATATTGGAATGATGGACAGCGCCTACTTTGTCGGTAGGAATGAAATTTTGACATGGATCAACAATTGCCTGCAACTCAATCTCTCGCGCATTGAAGAGGTTCCCTTGCTTTTTACCCTTTCTTTCTCTATTTACCCATTGTTTGGTTCTCGGGAAAATGGTGTAATGCCCCAAGTGGGATTTTCCCGTTTAACCATTTCATGGTTTCTCTTGGGTGCCCCCCCACTTTCCTCCGGGAGAAAATGGGGATGCTGCAATTTCCCCATATTTCTCTTTGTGAATATTCATTGTCCATGAAGGAAAAAATGTCAGCGTTTGGTGGTATTGGCACCGCTTTTTTAGAAATACTTGGAAAAAGAAATAAACGTTTGCTCCAACCTTGAAACATTTTCAAATGACATTTTTCAGTTTCTTATTTCATCACTCGGTTGAATCTCCTAACAGCGGAGGTTTCCGGGCAATGGCCAACCATGCCACATGATAGGGATTTTGATTTTTCGTTGGGAGTAATTTTGTTACCTTTGTCCAAGAAAATGAAAGGGCCATTGTGTTTTTATGTTAATGCAGCTCTATACTTTCGCATTCTACTGATTTTGGAGGCGACTAGAAGCTTGTAGTTGAGGATTGTCTAGTTTAGTTCATGGTTAATTAGAAGCATAGGGTAGAAAACCTGGAATGCAGCTGTTTCTTACCTTAGTTTACTAAGCTTTGAATCTATAGGAACTAAACATAATAATGGGAACTAGATTACGTATGAACCAAGTGAAACCAAACTGTTTATGAAATGCTTATGCTAAGTTTTTTAATCTAGTCATGAGAGTTTCTCTGAATAGCACTCTCATGTTTAGACCCATTTGATTAGGGAATCAACTGACTTTGTTTTTTCAGTCGGATGCAAGTCATTTGTTTATTATCATGATATTGATTTCATTGCAAGGAAAGATACTATTGAAGTTTTTTCCCTTTATTATGGTCCTCTGCTTTTTCTCTCTTCTTCCATTATAAGTTCTTGGTGCGATTACGATTATCTCAGTATCGCTTTTCCCTTGTTTATCTGCCTAGGCTGCATCCGGGGCCGTGCAGTGTCAGATGATTGATATGACCTATCCAGGAGCTGTCCCAATGCATAAGGTAAGTTATCTGTTATAAATGTTTTTCATGTTTCAATTTCAGGATAATTAATGGATCCTCTATGATTCTGACGTGTTTGGCTTGGATGTGTATAATAGGTCAACTTCGATGCAAAAACCGAATATGATATGATCCAAAATTACAAGGTTTTGCAGGATGTATTCAATAAGTTGAAAATTGAAAAGGTATGCAACAGTATGGTTGGCTTTTTATCTCAGCTCTTGACATGTGAAATGGCGGTGGTTTTACTTAGCAATGCCTAGATGACAATTGAGAGCGGGATGTGTAGACATTTTACTTCTTGTCATTTTTATTCTTCCTAGCAATATGCTTGCTGGTGAAATGGATGGGTGCCTTAGCCTTACCGCTGTTGTTTAAGGCCTAATATCTTGTGATTGATAGATAGAAAGATGTTGATTCCTTTACATGGTATGCTGAATGCTGATGTTATTTATGGCAGCACATTGAAGTCAATAGGCTTGTAAAAGGTAGACCTTTGGACAACTTGGAGTTCTTGCAATGGCTGAAACGCTACTGTGATTCAGTTAACGGTGGCATAATGAATGAGTATGCTACTTCTATTGCTGTTAATTATTCACATTCTTTCGGTATATAAACTATCTTCTTTCCATCTTGTTATTAACTTTTTCTTGAATGTTTAAATAGGAATTACAACCCTGTGGAGCGACGATGCAAGGGTGGAAAGGAGCGCTATGTGAAGGGTTGTCAGAAGACTGCAAAATCACTGCAAGCATATAATATGCATAGCCCTGGCTCTGTTGACCCAGTAGAACCAAGTAAAAAACTTCTGCTCAGTTTGCTCCAGTTATTTATTTTCACAAGTAATGAGCCATATGTGTTAAGCTGTTTGATGCATGTCAATCTAGGACACAAGCCGGGAAAGAATGGCGCAACGGGCGGGGGAAATTCTTCCGGAGAAGTTCAAGCTCTATCCAAGGAGGTAGGCTAGGCTAGGCTGCAAAACAATGTCACTGCTAATTTCTACTTTGTTCTTTGTCCAAGGATGTGATGCTATATATAATTTGGACTCTCTCTCTTATAATTCGTTCCTAATTTTATTTCATTTTTTCTTGTGGACAGATTACCGATCTGAAACTATCCGTGGATCTCTTGGAAAAGGAAAGAGACTTTTACTTTGCAAAGTTAAGGGACATAGAAATCTTCTGTCAGATGCCTGAATTAGAAGATCTCCCGGTAAGTGCTCCATGGATTTAGGAACCCGACTTGAATAATGATACTTATCAGAACTCTTTTAACTTTGAAAAGAGTACGATTGATAAATTGTACTTTTGATGCAGATGGCAGCAGCAATCAAGATGATATTGTATGCAGCAGACGCAAAGGAATCAGCACTGGCCGAGGCTCAAGAGTACATATACCAGTCAAAGAATGGGACTGAAGAAGTTGAAGATGAAAATGGGGAGTGAATTTGAAGT
>NW_019104497.1:463347-475774 GCF_001995035.1 Momordica charantia
AAAGCTGGAGCATTGCCAAAGCAAATCCCACAGCTCTCATTGATCATACACCACTTATGATCTCTAATGAATAGAATTCTTAGACTTTCAAAAATCCTTGTATGTGCTGTACCAAGGATCATGATTGTTAACTGGACATCAAATCAACCATTGGGGTGTAATAACAGATGCTCAACATTAGCTTTTTATTCTTTTTAATGTCTGAATTGTCTGAGAAAAATGTTGGCTGTCACATATCTGAAATTTTCAGGTTATCTGCAAAGTTTGACCAATTCTGTTGATTTTTACTTGTATGCGCTTTGATATTACAAACAAAAAAAAGAAAAAAAAAAGTACAAGTTGGATAACCCTAACTTAAACGTTCATCTACAATAATGAAAAAAAACCTAGAACCTAGTTTTTCACAGACCCAAAAAGTAAAAAAGAAAACTTTCAGCCTTGGTTGAGTTCCCACTCTTATTTCAGTCTAAGTAGTAAGCATCCGTTTTAGTATTCATACTCCTCAGCATAACCATAATAGTTGCTGCCATTTCTCCTGTGCACTTCGGCCTGTAGAAGAAGAAGAAGAAGAAGAAGAAGAAGAAATGCTTCAGTTTAGGCAAGCACAATGAGCTAACTGAGTGAACTGAAGGGAGAAGCATATAAAAAATCCTCACATTGTCAAGCATGTATTGAAGTTCTCCAGTTCCATGCTCCTGGATGTACTTCTCTGCAGCAGTGATAATGTCCTCGCGCTTGTTCAAAGGGTCCTTTCCCTTTGGAACATACCAAACGTTCACTTTCTGCTGGTTCACCATTAGAGGTCTTAGATAATGCTCGTACACATGCGCAGCTCCGTTGAAGCCCGACAACCAACAGAGCAGAACCAGCTTCGCATATGGCCATATGGGGATCCTGCCATGAAATATTACCTCAGAAACTTTCAGTGGGTAGATGAAACTCGAAGCAGTTATGAAAGCAGAAGCTCCTAAATGCCTACCATTCAAGAACCTTGGAGAAGGTCAGCTCGAAGAGAGTAATCATGGAGTGCAAAACCCAATAAGTAAGCCATTGCTGATCGTCGGTGGGGGATTTGGTCTCGATGGCTCTGATTGAGGCATATCTGCAAAAAATAAAAACAAAAAAAACCCAAAACCCAAAATCCAAAAAGATCGAATTCAGTAGTTCAGTCAACAACTATTTTTGAAATATAAGAGCGAAGAAAGAAACTTACAGAGGATAGACAAGTCCGACAAGTGGCCTGCAAATCAAATCACGCCAATGTATCAATCAATATCCTTGAACATTAACAAGCAACTAATTTCCTATTATGGGTTCTTTCTACTGCTTGAGATGATTAACCAGAAACTAATCGAGGAAAAAGGAAGTAGAGAGAGTCAGAGAGATACCCGGCAAGAACGTCGAAGTTTCTAAGAACAACTTTAAAGAAATTACCAGCCCCAGACCCCATCTTTTGGCTTAATATATATCAATGGTCTTCAAATTTAAAAACCCAGAATCCCAAAACGAAGAAGGGAGAGAGAAACCGTTCTTCCAAATGTGTTCTGTTTTAGATCTTAAGCTGGAGAAGCGGTGAAGCTGTGTGCGTGTTAAACAATAAAGAGTGGCAAGTGTCATCGGGAAAATTGAAAAGAGAAAAAAGCAGAGGAATCAATTCCAATTCCAAGGATGGAGTCGGTGGAAAGGAAGGGTAATGAAAAGCCCAATTAGCAAAATCAAAAGTCTAATCAGATTAAGATACTTAAAAATAAAAAAGGGAAAAAAGTGAGAATGGGGGGAGGGGGAAGGCAGGGATGAGTATCATCGTACTGGGACTGAGAGGTCTGAGGAACACAATAGGGGTTGTCGAGGAGGAGGCTAAGGTGGGAAGCAAAGCAAGTATTTTGTCGGGATGCAAGTTGGGAAAATTACAGAGTTTGACACTTAATGGTAATTGGGGTTCCTCGAAACGTGTTGAATCTGTAAAGTTGGAGGTGTCCTTTTGGCGCAGAACATTGCATATTATGTGGGGTTTGGGTTTTGCTCTGTGGTTCCAATGCCCCACTGGAGGGTGGTTTACTTTCTGTGGAGATTCTGATCGAAGGAAAAAGAGGGGTTTACAGGAGAATTGGTTAAGGGAAACGGCATTAATGAACGCGATGAAGATGAAGATGAAGATGAAGATGAAGGTGAAGGCATGTGGGGACAGAGTCAGGTGAGTAAAACCCGCAAGGGATAAGGTGTGGACGCAACACCACGATCCCACCATTGCATATTTGAATAATTGATTGATGCAGTAAAAAGGAGAGATTTTGGAGCCATTCCTCAAACTCACAATATTATTCAAACAATCAAAAACTTTCACACTGCAGTCTGCACCCTTCATCATCTATTAGTACTCTACACTCTCCTCTTAAGAATAAATGACAATATTAGAAACGGAATTCGAGAGTTTTTAAGAATGTCTCCATATGAATCTAGCGGTAATTGACATCTGTAATCAAGAGATCATGAATTTGAATCTCCTACCTTTAAGAGATCGTGAGTTTGAATCGTCTATCTCTTGTTGTACTAAAAAAAGAATTTTATCCACGTAGGGTAATTGTATTTTGGTTAAAACCGGTGTTTGTCAAACAAATGAATATATATTTGGACAGGGTTTTGTCAATTATTAATATAAAATGGTGTTAGAAAGAGTAATTGAGATACAAACATATTGCTATTCCATTGGAAGGCAAAGGGATATCGAGGGTACAAGAATGAAATAATAATTAAAAAATAACAAACAATTACTTAAGTTTAGAAGGATACTAAATTGAATATCCCAAACCTATGCATAGTTGAGCTAAAATGTCTACTCTCCTTTCCCTTAAGATTAGAAATTCAAATCTTTATACCACATTTTATTTTATTCCAACATGAGTTTCGAGGTCTCTAACCGGGAGGTTATGAGTCGTTCGAATATCCCCAACCCTTATTGGTCGTACTAAAAAGATTATAGAACAAAGGTTAATTAAAGCAAACATGAACGTAGTTTATCAATTAAAGGTATTTTGCTTATTCTCCATATTAATTTATAATGATAACAGTATTATTGCATTATTGCTATCAATATGCTTAATCGTAAACGTTTTAAACTTATTAGGACATATATGTTTAAATATAATTTTAATCATTAAACTAGATTATTTCATTTTCGTCCGTCAACTTTCAAAATGTATATTTTAATCTTTAAATTTTTAAAATGTAACTATTTTGGTCCTTACCATAATTTTGAATTTAACAAAGGATAGTGAGACTTCTAAGTATGTTTTTCTCCTCTTAAAGACACAAAGCTAAGTTAGCTAAATTAAGTATTGGGTGACCGAATAGAATTAGATGACAAAATAATAACAAATGATCAAATTACGATATTTTAAGTTTTATGACTAAAATAGATATTTTAAGTCTAAGAACTGAAATCAAATATTAAAATGAAATTTAATCCTAAAAATATTATTTTATAAACTTATTTTATTTTTTCTCTACAGTTTTAAATATTCTATTTACCTTCACAACTTTCAAAGGTTTGTTTTCTTTTAAGTTGATGTAACCTTAAGGAAAAGGTATATGTGTTTAACCACGGTGAAGTTTGCCAAATGTTTGGTTTTAAGTTCTTAAATTTTACATTAAAACCAGTTTAGTCATAAAATTTTTATTAATCATGAAGCAATAATCTTGTTTGAGAACACTTAATCTATTACATGTAGCTTCAAATAACTCTTGTTGCAAATATGTAGGTAAATAAATAATATAATACTTATGTTTAAGGATTCTTGTTAAATAATTTATTAGAAAAGTAACATAGTTGTTAATGTAAGGTTGAAAAACGTAACTAAAGATAGAATATTCAAAAGTTTAAAGACAAAGATGAAATAAGTAAGAAGCTAATATTATTAAATTAAAACTAAGAATAACTTAATAGTTAAAGCCATCATTTATTGTAATAAAAAAAAATTAGGTGAATGATAGTATGTTTAAATTGTATATATAATGGAAATAAAATTTTAATAAAACATTGATATAATGATGTATTTAACCTCGATATATAATATACCTCTCACCTCTTTAATTTGTTATATTTTTGTGTCAATGAATTAAAAAAAAAACGTCTTGGGAATAAATTTACAAAGAAACGCAAACGCAATTTATGAAGTCCAAATATTTAAAAATCATTATGAATTTATTTTATTTTTTTGTACTCCGTGTAATATTGAAAGAGAAATGGGACAATAATTTAGAAATTAATAGTAATCTAATAATAAAGTTTATATATATATGAGAAATAAAAAGAAGCATCTCTCTAAAGTCTAACCTCTCTCACGTCATATATGAAAAAGGAAAATAGTTTCCGATCACGAGACGCCGGTGTCCGGCAGCGCTCCCTGCGGCGGGTTTTGAGCGGCGTATATATTTAAGTGTGCTTGGTTGATGATCGTTCCGCCGTCAGTGGGGCCCAATGCCAAAGGCTTCCCCGGCAGCAGCGTCAGTGGACCACCGGCCAGATTCGTTAAACGCAATCCGCCGGAGCCGGAGGCTGTTCCGTCTTGATTATTGAGCGATGGAATAATTGGAAGCCTCCACAAAGACTCGGCGGAGTTTCCGTCGGAAAGCATCCAAAAGTTCGCCGGAATATTCGCCCCTGCTCCTGCGCTGGGCTGCAGCAAATAGCTCCCCATTTGACGGTGTGGATCTTGGCCGCCCAAGTGATCCTCTTTTGCTTGCGTCATCTCACCCATATTTATTGGTAATTGAGAGTTGAACGGTATCACTGAACTCATTTTAAAAATATTTTATTAATACGGAGAAATCTTATCGTTACCACTGTTAAATATTTGATAAATTTTTTTATAAAAACTAATTACTGGTTAGTTTTGTATTGGTGATGAAAATAAGATCTGATCATTACGAATCAGGTATCTTCTCTTGGTTTAATCTCAACTTTCCATCGAAAGTACTTGGAACCTTACCGGCGAAGACTAACCTTCTCTATTTATGATCATACACATAAGATAGTTGTCCATCATTTTTCAACTTCTTGCCCTAATTTTTCTATATCCAATGTGAGAAAATGTAGAAAAATAGTACTCTTTGTTAGCCTTTCTAACTCCGTTGGAAATGCTATAGGTATAACTGAAACCAATTAATTGTATACTATATTAGTTGTCAAATACACGTATAATATGTGTTTACCTCCCGGATGATAGTAAGACGAGGATCTTAGTTGGGATGGCAAAGAGATGCTTGTGGCGGACCTTCTTAGCGACGTATTGAGAGAGTTGAAGTTTGCAGGTATGGTGCCGGTACCCGTGGCGGCGATCACGGCGGGCTCGGCCTGCTGAAGGAGCCACTCGATGGTCTCCCCGTCGGATTTGTGGCCGAGCTCGCGGGTGAGCTGGAAAACTCTGGCAGCACAAAGAGCAGGCATTCGGGTGCGGCGGCCACGACCGTCGACTTTAGTGTGGCGGTCTTTGGTGGTGGTCCTCTTTGAAGAGGGCTTCTTCGAAGTCTCAGCCAGAAGTTCCGGCTCCAGCTGAGAATGAGAATCGTATTCCTTCTTCTCTAACAGCTGGAGAGGAAAAGTGGTTGAACGGTGGTGGTTCTGTTGATAGTGAAGCTGCTCATAACTTCCTTGTTCCATGACTATAATTTAGCTGATGTTTTTCTGGATCTATGGTGGGTTGGGCTCAATAATTTTAGAGAGAAAAAAAAGGGAAGAAATGGGAAATGGTGAAGAGGGAGGGTTACGTTTTAGATGTTGGTTGGAATGGGAGTAGAAATGTATATATATTGATGAGTGGAGATCAGTGGGGAGTGGGGGAGTGAATTATAGGGTTGATATTATTGTGGGTGGTACTGTCCCATTGGTTCAGAATCCACGTGAAATGGGCTTTTTATGATGCAATTTATAGAGACAGTGTGGGGCTCAACCTCACCTCAAAACAACTGACTAACTCTCAACTTTCAACAACAAAGGGTTTAGTCATTAGTGATTGTATGAATATATAAGTTCAAGTTAGTTTAGAATAATAATAATATATATCAGGTGGGTTTTACTTGAAGTAGTTGTTTTATGATAAATTTGTCCTAAAGATGATAAGCTGCTCAATTGGAAAGTGCTGTCTCTTTGCTGATCTCTTTAACTTTTTTTTTTTTATTTTATGTGGGTCTCCCTTTTCCCATTTTATTTGGCGCGGTAACTTTGTTTCAGTCACACCCAGTAATTGCAATTTATCAAAGAGAGAGAGGAATTATATTCAATTAATAGAGCAAAACATTACGTACTGATTAAAGATTATTGTATTATTGATGGGGTTTGAAGAGGAAGAACAATATATGGGGATCAAGAGAGATAATCAGGTGGAAGTTGAATAATAAGTTATATTGATGACATCTTGAGGCTTAGAGGGAGGATGGGTTTTGTTTCTCATTCTTAATTGAAGGTAGTCCTTGTAGATGAAGCCTCTGTATTTTGGTGGCTCTTTAATCTCCCTTGTGAACTCTGCCAATGGCTCCACCCACTTGTCTCCTCCAATGTTGTAGAAGAACGCATATGAATGACGCTCTTTGCATGCCTGCCTCACCACCCTGTGACTCGCGCTCCTGCACCTATCGTTGCTCAGTACCTATGCCAATACAAGACGTACGAGTCAAAAAAGAGAACAAGAAACAAGAAACAGTTACCAAATATATTAATTACTACCTGAATGACATCTCCTACATTGACAACAAGGGTGGTGGGATCGGGAGTGATCGGGACCCAACGGCCGTCTCGTTTGAGCTCGAGGCCTCCAACTTCATCTTGGAACACAAAAGTAATGCAGTTAACATCCTTATGCTCTCTAAGTCCAACGTTTTCCAGCTCAGTTGCAGGAGGGTATCTGAATGCGGACATCAGATCCCACTTCCTATTTGTTAAACAGAATTAACAATCAACTTAATGAATAATTAGAAGAAGATTATAGAAACTCTTTAAGTATGGGTCAATTAAATGTTGTGTTCAATTGAATATACCTGTCGTTATTGTATTCAGTGAGGAAGTTTGGAGGAAGACCCAAGCAGTCGTTTATGATACTTTCTACTATTGAAGCCGTCTTCACAAAGTATGAGAATAGCTCCTTTACAACTTCGCTGCAATCCTCAAGTGATGAAGAACACATAACAGTTCAGTCTTCTTTGTATGAAAATACTAAGAAGAAAAGAGTTCTAAGTATATTGTGCATGCTGTTTTTTCCATTTAGTCCTTTTATATTTGTCATAAATTCTTTATATATATTTTATTCCATAATGTATTAGGTGTTTTTTCAATTTAATCTCAATTATTTAAAAAGTTCTAAAATTAACTGATGATAAATTTAGAATAACATAATATTTTGTGAGTTGAATTAGACCACTTAAGGATAAAGTTTCTAATTTCTCCTCCAAATTTATAGCTATAATAAGGCGGTAAAAAATTCAACTTAGTTTAGGTGATCCAATTTCTCCAGCCTTCCAAGTTTATGCCTACATAATAAGAATAATGTAATGGTATAATTGAAATATGTTAAAAAAAAAAAAAAGACCAAATTGAAAACTTTTAAACAATGACAGAGACTGAATTTAAAAAACCATTTCAAATATATCAAAGCTACTTGTATTAGCAAACAAGATATATATATATCATCATGCTTATTCTCTGAACAAAGAAAGTGTTAGATTGAAATTAAACTTAGAGAAGGAGAAGATTATATTAAAGAAAAACCTAAAGGATTGAGGATTGGTGGGGAAGACATTGAAGGTTGAATCAGGTGGAAACATCATAAGGAACTCGTTCTTATCGGGAGATTGCTCCGGCTGGCGGCCATATCCCGCCGGCAGTGGTGCGCCGGGAAGAGGGCTGGCCTCAAGCTTTCTTTCCAAAGGGTAACCAAAAAACTCCTTAGATACCAAAAGTGCTTTCTTCATAAGCTCAACAGGCACCCCATGGTTCACCACCTGGAAGAATCCATACTCCAAACATGCTTTTCCAATAATCTCACTCGCCTTCTTCCTTCCATCTTCATCTTCATCTTCTTTTCTCAAAAATGGAGAAAGATCCGCCGTCGGAATTCTCGAGTTCTCCATTTTCACTTCGAACTTAATAGTACTTTCTCTCTTTTGATTTTGATGTTTTGATTTGAAGTAGGGGTGTGAGACTCTTGTGAGCTTTTAATTAGAGGAAGGAAAATACTTGACTTCTTATCTGTCAATACTGTGCTAACCACCCTTGAATATTTGAAAATCAAAAAGGAAGAATTGCAAAAGTAGAGACTGTCCGTTAATTTTTCAAGAATGGTAAAGGCAAAATTAGTCGCCCTTAGGGATATTTCTTTTTCAATCAAAGTTTATTAGAAAAAAGACACTTGTTGGCTGTTTTTTTTGATGCAGCCAAAATTATTATGCCGCCGCCTAGTTTAATTTATGTCGTGGTAGTCCACTTGTTTAGCAAGTAGTAGAGAAAAATTATAAATATATATGATTGTATAATATTTGTGACACTTCACTTTGTTATTATCGTCAAACTTCAACTTACATTTCTCAATATTCTTATCTCTAATTGTATATGTGGGAGACGATCTATCAAAAACAAATGTGGGAGTTTAGGATATACATGCATATGTATCTAATTAATTAATCTTTTGTAATTATATCATTGGAGAGGGAACATGCCACTATTATTTTGATTCCACTTGATATTCTTTTCAACATAAAATAAAATAATGAGTGAATCATTTGTTGAATAAATGTTCTTGTAAAACAGAGTGAAATAATGAAGTTGAAAATTAATGTTCTACATTCTACAAAAATGACAAAGGTTTTGTTATACATGGGGATTGAAGGAGAAACTTTTGAAAAGTTGAAATCAATGTGCATGAAAGAGAGGAATATATATATATAGACTAATTAAATAGTCATGATACTTATCCTATAAGTTTGTTACCATTTTTAATTCAAAATGAACAGACATACACAGCCTATATGAAGGAAGAACACAACCCAACATTGATGTGAAATAAAGACAACTCAGGGATGTGAAAGAACACACTTCATAAGTGTGAAAAGATACAACTCTGAAGATGCACCTACCTATATGCATTTATTCCAACAGGTTTATGTAATAGTCATTGGGCCAAAGTTAGAGATTCTGCGTAACACGAGTAATTATTGGAAGCTTATCCACCATGTAGCTGGTATGAGAGAGTCACCGCATTGTAACAAAAGTAATATAGATTTTTTAACATGCATCCAACGGTTATTATGCGTGTAGCAACAATGTAATAAGGCAGGCAAGAGACAATCTGGCAAACTGAAACATCTTAGTAATCAGAAGAAAAGAAAGCAAAAATGATTCCTGTAATAGTAGCGAGCGAAATTGGAGCACCTAAACCAGGAAAATTTGTTGTAGCGCGCAGGACAAAGCACTATTTTTTTCCCTTATTAGATTTCTAATGTAAAGACTGCAGGATGTCGGATGATGAAATGGAAAACACACTACAACAACATGTGACCTTAAACGACACTCTCAAGTACAAGACGGTAAAAGCAACAGAACAGACAGCAGGAGAAAGTGCTGGTACACTATTTTTCTCGATGGCTTGAGATAGATCATATTGGCTATATGATATTTATCAACTGATTTCATAGTGTGTGATGTGGATCTCATCCTCAACTCTGGAAGGTGGATGGGTTTTGTTCTTGAGTCTCAAGGCTTGGTATTCTTTGAACTCAAATCCTCTGTATTTAGGCTTCTCTCCAATCTGTTTGGTGAAATGTGGCAGTGGTTCAACCCACTTGTCCCCATGCAAGTTGTGGAAGAATGCATAAGAGAATCTCTCTTTTCCCTTTTGCCTCACCACTCTGTGTGTTGCACTCTTGAATTTCTTGTTGCTCAACACCTTAAATTCATCAAAACATAAATATTCTTGATTACATGCAAGTTTTGGAGAAATTAGTTGATACCATTATACAATTTACCTGAATAACATCTCCAATGTTGACTACTATAGCTCCTTGGACAGGGGTAACTGGAATCCATTCTCCATTTTTGCGGACTTGAAGCCCTCCAGCTGCATCCTGGATAACTAAGGTGATGCAGTTTCCATCTTCATGGTGAGTGAGTCCATTTTCATTGTCTCCAGCAGCAGGGAAGTAGTAGAGATTAGTCATGAAATCCCAGGTTCTGTTATCGTTGTATTGTTTGAGGAAACCAGGAGGAAGACCCAAACAATCGTTTACAATGCTCTCTAGAAGCAAGCACACTTTGCTTAGTTTCAAGAACATCTCTTCCAGCACTTCCCTGAACCACACCCAAAACAAATTGAAATTGCCCTTTTTTTCAATCAAATGACTGATAAATAGACAATAAAAAGTTGCTTACTTGAATTGTGGTGGTTCTTGGGGGTAGATGTTGTAGGCGGATCCAGGAGGAAAAACAAGAACATACTCATTCTTGTCCACACATTTGTCCTTCTGCTTGTTGAAACCAGCGAGAAGGGGAGCGCCAGGCTTGGAGCTATATTTGAGCTTTACATCATCTGGGTATTGGAAAAAAGTTCTGGACAGTTCCAGAGCTCCACTGAGAAATTCAATGGGTACGCCATGGTTCACGATTTGAAAGAAGCCATAGCTGGAGCAGGCTTCGGTTATGGTTTCAAACGCCTTCTTCTTGCCTTCATCATCGCCTTCTCTACAAAACAGAGAAAGATCCACAGTTGGGATGGCCATTTCAAAGAACTGGATCAGTTTCAAAGGGAAGTGGCAGAGCTTTGATTCTTATAATGGTGCTGTTGCCAAATAAAAACCTGTCAAGTAAGGAAAATGACACAGTTGGAATGCATGCCTTGGACCTGGGTAATTTAAGAGAGTTTTTGGAAGTTTTGTTTCATCCTGCTAATTTAGCTTTTGTGTAATAAAAATTTTTCCCATAACGTTTTCAGCCTCTTTAATTACATACTTAAAAAGTCTTGGGAACAAAAAAAACTTGGGGTACTTTCCTATTTGATACTTGAACTTTGCCATCTCGAGGTGTAACGTCTGATATAAAATCATAATAACATGAACTCGAAACCTCTTACTCTTACTTTGACACTATGCTAAGTTATTACAAAAGTATAAGAATTGAAACATGTCCCAAATTTAACGGATAGATGAAATCCTTGAATATCGACCAAAAAAGCAATATGAATTTTGCATGTCTTTTAGATGCGATAGAGAGTTTCTATACAAGTGTAAGATGCCAATGCCATCGTATCGGTTAGATTTTCCATCCTTCGAATGCGTTTACTTTCTTATTTCTCCATCTCGAGGAAACTGCTCTCGGTTGTTTTATCTTTTGTTTTCTTCCCCTTTCTGGCTGGGGGACCTCTCACACTTTTTTTTTTTTTACTTTTCTTTAAAGACAATATGCGGAATCTACGCAACTCTCACAAGTTTTTTAATTTCAATTTTCTAAAAAATATCCATTCCATCATTTAATTTGTAATGTTTAGAGTTGATTGATCAAACTTTGTCTTGAGATTCAAAAGTTGATGCCTGAACCTCACCCCCCTCTCTCCAGACTCCAGTGCCTTGAGATTCAAAACCTGACGCCTGAACTCTACAGAAAATAATTTTGTATCAATCGATGGATCTGACAAACAACTCTGAAGCAAATTTTAGTATGGAGGAACTTAGAAGGTGTTGGTGCACTAAATAATTGCTCTGGCTCTGGTTCAGGAACAGCAGCCATGGGAAAAACAGAAAATTAAAGTCACCTTTAGCTGTGGCGCTTTGTAAAACAACAATTAATAGCATATTCATATTAAAGGGGAATCCAAATAACTTTACACACCAAAATACTTTCTCCAATGTTAGCATTAGAACGAAACATAAAATTAAAACCACAATATCCTCAACAATCTATGTATTAGAGAGTAATTTAGGCAACGGCGAAGAAGAAAAACGAACGGGCTCTTAGGGAGGAAGTAGAGTCGAGTCTAAATGCCTGACCAACTGAACTTACAGACCGTTACCCTACCATATAGACCCATTGGAAGAAGGCTACCAAAAGAAACGATCAACATTCTCCTTTACCACCTGATACCCAAGTAACTATTACAGAAACGAGCCATTTGGAGTGATGGAAACTTCACTATTCTACTCATCATCTTCATCATCATCATCACCCACATCATTGTCATCATCTTGCTCATCATCATCCTCTTCAGAGTCATCATCTTCCTTTCCCTGCTAATAGAAATGAACAAAATACAATAAGGTGCTAATTTGCCAGCAGTTAAAAAATTCAATAACAGAGTTCTATAAGCTCTCTCTCTTCCCCTGTTGGCTTCAGAAGATAAATAATTTCATTTGACGGCAAGTAGAACTCAATTAGCAAAAAGTAAAATTCAAT
>NW_019104497.1:475899-496515 GCF_001995035.1 Momordica charantia
CCTCCCCCCCTTGCTGTGCACCATAGTCATCGTGATCTTACTTTAGGGGTCCTTTCATGTGTATGGGCCCAAATATTTCTCATCAAAAGTTCGATAAGACCGGAACATGAGTTATGATCTTGATGAAGAAGATGACAATGGAGAAACAAACACGCAAAAGAAAGAGGCCCGTAAAATAAATTTTCTTCACCTCTTCATTAGATTCTTCTTCCTCCAATTCGTCTTCATCAGCCTCCTGTATCACAGTGCAGTAACTGTTATAGAATAAACATGTTGCAAACGTTTAATCAAGTACAATTTCAGCTTGTGCGTTGAAAAATGGAAAACCAAATCCTATCCAAAAAGAAAAATCGAAAACCAACGATGCAGAAAGAAACATACATTATGGAAGTAAGATAGTGGATTAGGCCATAAATCCTCCTTGATAATTTCTGCAACCTGCACAAAGAGAATTTCAAAAAAAATTGAAGTGAAGGGACAGTCCTCGAAATGATCATGGTTTTCCTATTTTTTGAATTGGAAAGGATTTTTCTCTTTTCATTTTTTTTTTGAGAAATGTAATCTAATACCATGATGCTACCCTGATTCAGAGATGCAAAAGCCATATTCAATTAAAGACCTTTTAATAGGGGCGGTGATCTGAAGGAGCATGCAAAATAATTTCATCTTACCTCATCATGAAAGTCGTCGATGTCTTTCTGTTCTGTATCGCTAAACCAACTAAAAAAGCTGCACCCAAAACAGGAAAAAGTGCACTACCAGTGAGGTCATGCGATTCGAGAACTTAGTAAAAAGAACTTCAAGGCATTTTCTTCATTTTTTGAACAAGAGGTATGCCACTTATCAATGCATTCATCGATAATAAGATTATAACTATGACATCAGACTAATACTTTGTTAGGTATCCGAATACACTAAACGAACCAAGATAACTATATTGCAATACCAACGAGATAGTTACAGTATCAATAGCCAATAGCCTTTCGAGAGGGCTATCTCTCTCCCACAAACCATGCTAAGTTCTTCACCAAAATACTATTCCCAAAGATCTCCTTCCCTTCCTACTACTTCCATTTATAAGAACTCACCCCTAACTAATTACCATAATACCCCTCACTAATATACTAATAATATTTCCAAACTATCCCTACTAGGACTCTCACATACTTATACTTAATATTCAAGTGAGCGACAAAACCTTTCTAGCATTCTCCTTCCATTTTGAAGATTTTTAATACATACTCCAAAAGGTTATAAAATCCTTTTCACAGGAAAGTAAATTCCAGTTCAAATTCTCCGGAACTACTAACCAATGTAAGTGGTAATATAGCTAAGCTTCAGTACTCAGAAATAAGAAAAGAATGTCTATCTCCAACCACCAAAAAAAGTAAACTATGAATCATTCAAACTGATGTATTATTACCCAACAAAAAGGTTGTCCTTCCCCCATCACGAGACATTTCAAAAAGATCCGGATATCGCAGAAGAAAAAATGTGAAACAAACTTGTGATCTTTGTCTTAATCTGCATTTGTGACCTTAGCCTTAAGGCAAGCTTTGGAATGAGGTGCTAGAAAAAGAATTGAGGCACACACTTCATGAACCATCTCATTTTTCAGAGCCTAAATCTCTGTGGTCATTTGCCTTCTTTTTATCAACTCAAATCCTTGTATCTTTTGATGTCCATGGAATCTGGAGTCAGGTAAAAAATAATTGGATAGGGGAAGAAAGAAGAGAAAATAGCATGCTGTCAAAACTATTAGTATAATATAAATTTCACCCTCCCACTATTCTCTCTGTGTTGTTTCCACTTTTCCAGTCATTCTTAACACAATTTTTAAATATTGGATCTTCCATTATTTTAATCGTTCCTTTCTAAAGCTCAGTCTGTGATTTCCCCCATCTCCAACAAATTTGAACTTCAGCTATCACTTATCCCCTCTGCCAGCAATTTGAACATTTCTTTTCCTCTCAAGTTTTTTAAAACATTTTAATAGTCTTCTGTCTCTTTTCATACTATTTTGTTGCATCATGGATTGAACCTTGTTTTTTTTTTCTCAGTTAACTTTTTCAGTTAGCTCGTGTTCTTGATATTGGGTTTTACCCTCATTGGGCTGTTTTCTTAACCGTTCCCTTTCTTCCTTTTCTCTACATGTTTTCAAAAGATTATATGCTCTCCTAACTGTTAAATTATTTTTAAGAAATGCTAGAAATGTGTTATCAATAAGTAATTCAGTCAATTCGATTCTGGTTACACCCAAAAATTTAAAGTAGAGTCATGTTTGACCAAGGATTAAGGAAATTTCCAACCAAATATAGACTAGGGAAGTAACATTTAGTAAATTGAGGCGCATGAGTCATTTCACCTCAAAAGTTTCCCTTCACTTTTTTGCAGTAAAATGCCTCGAAAGATCAGCCTTTTACAACACTGGTTGCAATCTAGTATTACATGAGATTCGACTCAGATAGCTAATATGGATGGCGGTTCTTTCCTCATAACTTCATACGAGTTTGTATACATATGAATTTGCATAAATTAGACAGTACAGTAACAGTGCTTTCATAAATAACCATGAGATCAATAAAATAAATACTCTAAATGGAGATCATAGTTAAACAGGTTTTAACAACCAACCTTTCCTCAGTCTGAGGCCGTTTGTTCCCTTTCTTCTCATGATTAAACCCATTAGGTAAACCCTTCAGATACATGAAGTAGGGCAAAAAATTAGTGAAAATAACTTCACTAACTAATATGAGTATTAATCCACACAAAATTTCTCACCATTCCATCTTTCCATTTGATCGACGTGGCATTAATTTTTCTTGTTCCTTCATCAAGAAAGGTGAAGGTCTTCGTCAGCTTTGTATCTTCAAAATAAGGGTTGGAGTTGAAGTTCTGTAGAATCAAAGAAACAACAAAGACTCTTTAAGACGTTTATTGGTTGAAAAAACTGAAATATAATGTAAGGAACAAAACGGCAAGAGATCCACAATATGAAAAGTTAAAGCAAAATGAAGCAAAAAAACAGAAAAGGACCAAGCTAGAGGAATGATTCAAACTCACAAAAGTAATCGAGTAACCCGATTTGACATCTTTAAAATCTTCCACTTCTAGGGAGGTGAGATGTTTGAATATCTATCGAAGAAGAAAGAATAATCAGCGTCTAATGGACATCTATGAGCTTATGATTCTTTAACCAAAGTATGAGAGCTTAAAATCAGTTTCACAAAAATAATCCACCATTTTACTGACAATTTCATTTACAATTTTGAAAACAGAACAATGAAAAGAAGAGAGAAACTGAACCTTTTGATCCTCTTCAGTCAAAAGTTCACAAAGAGCAGGATGACTCAAGAACTGCACGTTGAGAAAGAATCAGTTATCAAATTCTTCAGCATGACAAGAAGTTCATTACCAATTCAAAGATGTCAGATTTGAGAGGATATCACTAACAGCTGTTAGCCAGAAATCAGGAATTGATTTGATAATGTCATTCCGCTTATCATAAACAGGCTTTCGTATCTCATTGTACTTCTGCTCCACTTCCAAGACTCTATCACTGGCCTCCTCATTGATCTGGAAGAAACACAAATTATTGCAAAATAAAATTAATCATAGTCTAGCAACGATAGCATAAAACTAACTACACGCCCTATCCATAAGATAACATCCTTCTACACCACTTAGAACCATGTACAGGAACAGAAACAAACAGAAACACCCAACCAACAGTTCCAGTAAACATTATAACCATTGGGTCGCAAGAACACTGAACTTGCGGCAAGTAATGCATATATAGGGAGTAAATCAAGACGAACATAAATCAAAACTCATTTTATCCAGGCATTAGTTCAGGCTAATGGTCAGCAAACCTGTAGAATGTAGAAGGAAAATCAAATCATAACACACACAGCGAACAACGCCAGGCATGGTTAATGAATATAAGAAGGCAGAATCAGATTTCCCAAGAGGAGGCGAAGGAATCAAACGTCAAGCATTGGCATTCTAGAAACAAGCTTTAAGCTTTCGGTAACAATTAAAGTAAAAGAAAATTCTGAAGCACCAATTGAGTTAAGTGAACAGAGGGGTGGCAAGAAAAGAAAAGGGAAGAAAATAGGAGAAAGAATGATGGAGGGAAGGGAGCAAAGAGGCGTTGAATTAGTACCTTCTCGAGCTCGTCTTGAATTTCCTGCAACTTCTCGATGGAGAGAACGAGTTTCTCGTCGATGACCTCGGAATTGTCGTCTTCCCCCTTTTCGGGGAGCTTGGCCTTCTTGCCCTTGTCAGCGACCATCTTGAAGAGCAATGAGCAATGGGGAAGAGAGAGAGGTGTAAAACTAAAACCCTGGCGCTCTCTTCGTTGGGGAATGAGAAGATTGTCAATGACACACACCACACAACTTATACTTAACTTAGGGTTTTGGGAGCTCAAATCTCCTCCAATAACAGAATCTACGCTCCATTGCTTTCCACCAATCATCTCCTGCCACCTAATCACATGTACCACGAAATTATGTTGACCTTTGACCAATGCTCAATATTTCCCTCTCCTTTTTTATTTTCCCTAATGAGATTCAGTTTAATAATTTTATAAGCGGGTATGATTTATGAATTATGATTATGATGGTGGGAATTTTGGCGGGTCGGGCAATTTGTAAAATTATGTAAATTTTAAAACTTTAAATGTTATTATTATTCGAGAAATAATTTAAGCAATACTACTTAAAGATTTTCCTTATTTAATTGAACAGAGTGGAGATTCCAACTTTTAACTTTTTTTTATCAATTTAGATTATTAACTTGTATCATTCATGTGATACAAGTCCAACGTGGATTTCGATCCCTTATTAGTATCATTTGAAGGACTTTAGTTTAAGTTCGATCCATTAATCTTCTAGTTTAATTTTACTCGTATAAACCTTGGGGTTGATAATAATAATTAAGGATTTTATTTTTTTCCCAATAAAATTAAAATGGTAATTTTAGTATTATTTTTTCTTTTAACAGAAATATAATACCACAATGTCTTAAATGATTGATTATTTTATATATTGTTTATGACTTAATACAATAATTTCCTTTAGAAAAAACAAAAACAAAAAATCAATTGTTTTAATATAATCATCATGAGTGGTTCATTAGTCTAAAAGAGTTAGGATTAATTAAGAGAAATGAGTTCAAACCCCGTAATGGCTACCCTAACTTAGGAATTAATAAATTTTATGTGTTTCCCGACATCAAATGTTGTAGGATCACCGAAAAAAATTATTTCTATTACGACAACTATATATATATATTGGTAATAAGTGGGATGGAAGATTCGAATTCGTTACCTATTGATCAAAAACAAAACAAATGTCAATCACTAATTAGCAAAGCTTGTATTGGCAAATAGTAAAACACATTTAATTCAAGATTGGGATATAATCTTATAATATCTCTCAATAAATTTAGTTAAGTTTTATATTGTTACACTGTCGTCTATGATACATTCACTTAATGTATTTGCATAAGTGTCTAAATAATACTGTTTGTAGCATCTCTCAGAGGTTAGTCACATTAAAATGTTATTAGGACAAGACAAAATTTTATTTGTATAATTATAGATTGCTTATGCTATATGTCAAATTGTACAGTGAATACCCTATCTTATTCATATAATTTGAGATTGTCAAAGGGACCAGAGACCACAGTTACAGGCTCTCTCTGAAGCCCAACTCCATTGTTTATTGGATCCTGTTTGAAACTTCAGAGCCCATACCCTATATTTGGGTAGCTACTAATATGGGTATTTGAAAAATAAAGTTAAACTTTAGACTAAAATTCCAAACTTATGAGCCACTCTAGCTGATAAGTTGTGTTATCAGACAGAGACAAGACAAGTTGTTATTCATTTTCCTTCCAACTATCACTAATAATTGTATATACTTATTAAATAAACTTTAAAATATGTATGGTTGATTGATTAATATATAATTTAAAAAGTTTGAAATTTAAACATGAAGGGGAGAGGGAAGGGAGGCAAAGCTAAAGACTTCAATGGCCTTCCATTCTAAATGGTTCAAATGAAGCTACTAATCACTGTCTACATGCCTTTTAGTTTAGCTTACAGATGTGATATTAATCCAACCTTCAATTTGGTCCCCTTCACAACATTCCTTCCATGGACCATGCCCTACAATTTTGTTATTCCACCAACAAGAGGCTCCAATTTTCTCTCTCTCTCTCTCATGTGCATTTATAACTTATTTTACCTACTTTTTTGTATTACTTCTTTGTCACATCATGCACATGGGTAATGGGTTTATAAAACTCTCATTTCCCTGTGCTAGTTTTGCAGATGAAACTTTGAGGTTATATGACATGTTCTTGCTTGGCAACTGTGTTAGCATCCAACACATGTAAATTTCCATACATGCATACATATTTTTGTTTATATACAGTAACTTGCTGCTTCAGTGGCAAACATGACATATTCTCCATGGACCAACCCTGAGTTCCTAATTTTGTTTCAGTAAGTGCTGTCATTCATCCATAAACAATGCTTCTGCAATAGCTCTGCCCACTAATGGTTAGAGATGCAGTAAGTTTTAATGTTCCAGAAAGTGTTGGAAGCTGCAGTTGGATGAATTTTATTTTGTTATCCAAACAAGCCAACAATGGATCAATCTTTTCATGCCTGCCATATGGCCTTGGACATATAGCTTTTCAGGTAATGTTTGTAAAGTTGTACAGTATATGTTTAGTTATTATCCAATAGTTTTATTTGCTGTTTGATTATATGGATTTGCCCAAATCTTGTGGATGCAGTGTTTACTAGATTTCCAACCCAGTTTCTGTTGAGTGAAAGGGAAGGAAAAGACCAATGGGTTCCACCATGGCAGTGAGATGGTTGCAGAATTTAATGCTCCCAACCCAACTTGCTCCAGCTTCTATTTTCCTTTTTCTCTCTCTCTCTCTTACCTGAAAATTTCCACTACTCATTGAAATTTTCTTACCCTCCAAACATAAATACATGGTTGTTTTTCTTGAATTTTGATGTTACAAGTCACGAGGGCATTGTCCCTAAAGGCCATTCTTGTCATTTGCTCTGTTTATTTTCGCAACTGGGTTTCTTCATTTGTTCAAGAATTTGTGAGAGTTTGAAGATCGATTAACACCAAATGGAGAGTTAACTGTCATTTCTCATTGTGCTTGTTTCTAGATCTCTTGATATTTTTTTATAAAGCAAAAAAGAAAAATCTTATGGGGTTTTTCCCACTTGGAAATAAAGTCCAAACCAGATTTACTGGTGAAATATATTGTAATTGCCAAATCATACAGACATAACAATCCTGTCCTGTCGGATGTATATGTAAAGCTTAACGACACACATCTTGAAGCAATAGGCAGCAGTTAGGGACATAATTTCAACGCTTGTGTTGCTTTGTTAGGCACGCATTACCTGTAGGGCCTTTGTTTTTCCTTTGTTTTTTTAAAAAATAATGAAGCTACATGGCCAACTTAAAAGGCCATGGCCGTGTTTTCCAAAAGTATCTCTCAGTTCTACAACTAAAAAACGAATCATGGAAGACCAAAATAACTGTGCATCAATGAATCATGAACAAAAAACCAGAACACAGTAACTCAGAAGTTTGTTTCTCAGTGAATGTTCCTCTCTTACGGTCTTACCTTACTGACTTTGCAATCAAGATTGTCGCATTTTGAAGACTAGATCATGTGCTTATTATCCATTATTATACATAGACTAAAAGGGTGAAAAATAGAAAGTAAGACAATCAAGTTTTTTTTTTTTTAATGTAAATCTAATCATCATGATTGACAAATCCCAGTCTCCCATTTGACATGTTCCAATTCTACTGCACATTCACAGAAATAGTAATGCTATTTAACACTGTGATAATGGCAGTTTCTGCAAGCATAAACATAATTTTGTTGATAGAGGAATCATAATCTTCCACATTAATCTAATCTCAGCCTGTTGCTTTACTAGCAACTATGGTTGAGTCCAATCTTGGGAAACGTCTAGAATCAGAATTCAACTTCTCAATGTTTCTGTAGGCAGTTCCAGCTATGCTGACTGCCTTCTGACTCCTACACCCTAACAGTCCACTGGGGTGGCTTTTTTGCAAATCCTTGTCTTCTATGGTTTTAATTTTGGCTGTGACCTTCTTTTCTTCATAGTCTGCAACAGATGAGAAATCAGCTGCACTGGCTGTGACTGCACTCCATTCAATGCTGGCTTCACTTGGCTCATAAGCTGTCGTGGAGCTTGATATAACATCTGAAGTCTGCCTCGTAAATGGCTTTCCATTGCTTCCGCATATGTTCTCGATCTCAAACAGATCAGAACTCGCATCGCTCGCTATGTCTTCATTCAATTGATCACCTCTTGGAGCAGTTTGTGTGGCCTTGGCTTTTGGAATGGCATCCCATTTTAGAACAGACAGCTTCCTCTCTAGATTCTTAGCCACTAAGTCTTTCTTATCCAACTTGTTTGAGCCAAATACTTCAATGGATTTTCTTGGATCTTCATCTTTGATCTTTGCAAAATTTTGCAACTGAGAGCTAGAGATTGGAAACACCAACTCTTCTTCTCTAGTTGACCCACCAGAATTTGAAATTTTTAGTTTGTGTTTCACCAAAGTAGCTGTTTGAAACTTCATTCTACCATTCGAGATGGCAGGATTTTGTTCATTCCTAGAAGCTTCTTTTCTGACATCACTCCCTTGTAATCCTCTTTGCTCATGCAAATTCCTATGGACAAGAATGGATTTTTTATCAGAACAAGACCTGTTGCAGGTAAGGTTGACCAACAGGCTTCTTCCTTTTGTCTTGTTTTGGATGTTGTGGGACGAATTTCTCAAGAAACTTGGAAACAAAGCAGCTTGGCTATTCCAACTTGATTCAGAAGACACACTTGGAGTTCCTGATCTGCTCTTTTGTCTCCTATACTGCAAATCAGGTCGGTGTTCTTTCTTCTTTACTTGGTTGCTACCACAATTCTCAACAACTCTCGTGTTGTCATGATATTCCAATTTCATGCCGTAGTACCTTTCAGCTCTGAACACTCCAATCTCATCTTCTACACCCGCCTTCTTCATGTTTTTGGAACACACAGTCTTCTGGTTTGAGCAGACAGCAGAAGGCAGTTGCTGCTGTTCAGACTTCACAGGATTGTTCTGTACGATATTGTCTTCATTTGATGCAAGATATGAAGAGATCAAGGCATTGGCAAGATGGGTTTTGCATTCACTTCCCATAGTGATTGAAACCTGAAGGATGTTGATGGTTCAAGAGGAGTGTAAAAAAACAGAATCTGAGGACCAGGAGAGAGCAGAGAATGAAGGAGATCAGAGAAGCTGGTTGGAAGAGCAGAAACGAAAAAGAAACAAGTACAGAATGATGGACAAAGACCAGTGTGGAGGATGTATAGAAGTTATTGGGAGATTTTGGAGCAAAGACGGGCTTTGAAGAAGTAAAAAATATGGGAAAGAAAGTAACTGATTAAGGCAAAGAAGGTTTGGAGATAGCGTGGCAAGTTGGAAGCCAGTTCCAACTTAAGTAGGCTTCAAAGGATTAGATCCTTGACACCCAAAAGAGAGAAAAAAAAAACAAAAACAAAAACGAAGAAGGGTCCTACTTGAAAGAGTTCGATTGGCAGCTTGATTTGACTTTCATCAACACCTTATTAATCATTAATCAGAGCAGATATGGTTCTGTAAACTAGAAGCTTTCTCCAACTGTTTCAGATGAGCTTTTATAAACAGAACCACTATTATACATGGAAATCCATATCATTGTTAAAATTATCAACCGAAAAATTTAAAAGTCAGTTGTCTGAGTCTTCAATTATATGCTTAAAACCCCACATGATACATGCTGTTTTATTTTCCAAGAATTGCAGAGGCGTTAAATTATTGTCACTTTTCCCCCTTTTTTGTTCAGCTGGGAAAATATGGAAGATCGTAGGGAAATAAATTACCTCTAGTTTATGACTCTTGTTTTTGAAACATCTGCTTATAGACGTTGGGAAGAAAAACAGAATGAAATGTTTAATTTTTTCCAATGACAGAAAGAAAACAAACCAGCTTTTGATGGCCTTACTATTATTTTATTGTTATCATCAGAATATTACAAATGGCAGATTACAGACCTTCAAAAAAAGGAAAAGGGAAAAAGGAAAAATTGTGGAGAGTGGGATTTGAACCCACGCCCTTTCGGACCAGAACCTTAATCTGGCGCCTTAGACCAACTCGGCCATCTCCACGTTGTTGTTGATTATCTTGTAGAAATAAATTATATCTATACAAAAGTAGCCGCCTTTCTCGAATCCACACGATTTTTCAAATTCCCGCAGTGTTCAAAAGTAGCTTAGATAGACAATAGAACTTTGTACTGGTGTCTTGAACTTCCAAATATTGTTGTGTATATATAATAAAAGATGTAAAATGCGGCTATCTCAAAAGCATGAACTTCATTCTTCTTACAGGAAACGGAACAAAATACATGAGGCCTAAGGACTAGCAAAAGAGAAAACTCTCTAGTGAAATGTTTTACAAAGAGATTAGCTAGTAGCATCCTTGAATATAAGCCTGTTAAGTTTGTTGTGCTTCAACGGGCATCTAAAGAACATTCGTAATTGTCCTGCAATTGCTGCCTGTGATTCACAGAAGGCCCCTGCCAAGCTTTCCTATTGAAAGACGTTTCCGTCTCATTTTCCACAATAAAATTCTTAAATTCATTGCTCTCGTGCTGCACCCTCCCAGTAATTTCCAGGCAAATGCCTTTGCTTACGGCTTTGTTTGGATTTCTGCCTTTGGTGGATTTCTCTCTGGGGCCTGGATCTAAAAAGACAGGATGTATTTGAAGAGTTGGGTTTGGTTTAATCCGGTTCACTTCTCTTTCATCCAATGGCCGCAAGATATTGTTATGTGATTCGAGTTCAGAAGCATCGTCTTCATTCAAAAGAACCTACAGAAGATAAAAAAATCATTAGCGATGGTCTATCCTTAAGCATCAACAAAATGCCGATGGAACCTGGAGAAGCTAGCTTTCAAATAATGTATTTCAGGGTAAGGGATGGTCTAGATCTATCCATATGTTGTTGAAGGGTTGGTTATTTGGAAGAAAATACTTGGTCAATAGTAAAACAAAAATGATGTATTACCTTGCGGCCAACCAAGTCAAAGGTTACAACCACTTTGTTTCGTTTAGCTCGCTCTGCTTCTTCAATCTCCTCTTGCTTCTTTCTCAAAAGCTCCTTTTCCTGAAACAAAAAAGGATACATTTGCAAGTCAAATTTTAATACGAAATTAGATAGTGTATCAGTTACTGATGCTGCAAGAAGTTCGCATACCTCGTTGGACAACCAGCTGTTGCCCTCAATCTGGTAATAATCACTTTGGTCATCAATTACAGATGTCCTTGCAGCAGAGTTTCTGTCATATTCAACTAACCTTTTTGCATAAGCTTCAGCTGCTGCTTCAGCATCTGAAAGCGGGGTAAAACCTCCATCCATACCAGCATACGTGCTCCCTTCGCGCAGCACAAGGGAACCACAAAAACTGCATGGCCCTTCTCCCTCTTGTTCACATACAATCTTGCCACATGATAAACAATTGCTCACTAGTCTATGACGACGAGCTTGACATGAACATGGTTTTCCTTGCTGGAACACAATCGATCCTTTGGCAGCTTCAGCCAGAGAAACAACTTTGGTAGCCTTCTTCTTTTTGGAATAACTCTGATTTCCTCTACCAGACGATGAGTTGCGACTGTCAGATGGATCTTGGTTTTCCACATTACTAGAGCCTGTAATCTTCTTTGGTTCTACCTCTTTACTGGAGATAGAAATGGTTTTTGGTGTCTTAACAGGTTTCTTGGATCCACTGAAAGAACCTTCATGAGAAGGTGGCTTGACATAGGCATGTAATTTTGAAGTTGGAACATCTGACGTTTTGCTGCAGAGGTCAGAGTGACCTCGCAACCGCAAATACTCATCTATCACACTTTTCCCAAATTCCTGACCTATGATGTTCTGCATAAAAGTGAATCCAAAGAGTTCAAACTTCTCAAAGATTGACCACAAATTCATGTTAAAAGATAAGTGGCGTTCCAATAATCAGATAATTAACTTGCATCTCTCCTTTTTCCCTTAACCGTATTTTAAGTGGAACAAGCAACTAAAACCACGATGTTTACAAATTACAAGGAACCCCTCAATTTATATGCCAATGCAAGAACAGTACCCAGCCCAACAACTCAAATCTTGTAATCACGAGTTCTTATTTCTTTAATATGAATCCTGCAGTCATCAGTTACTACATAAATACAGAAAAATGATGTGGAGGGTGGGGTAAGGACCGTATATGTGGAAGATCTAACGTCGTCAAAAGTCATTTTCACTACCAAACAAGCCTACATACAAATTTATATTTACATGTACGAATGGTTAGAGAGAAATAATGGGGAGAGAGTCTCAAAAACTTCATTCTTCTTTTGACGGGGTGCAGGAGTGACTTTGGATAACATTTAAGACAAGCTCAGAAGGTTACCTTAAAGACCTTATTTTCGGTTTCACCTAAGAAGGTTATTTTTTCTTGAAAGCATGCATGCATCAAAGATCACATAAGGTCTTTGAAGACCTTATCTACGAAGGAAGACAACTATCCTTCCCTCTGAATTTGTACAAATACAAAACTCAAAATGTTATTAGTTTTATAGCAAGCAATATTTTACCAGGATAACTCAATTGGTTAGGACATATATCTTTAATCAGAGTTTCAAATCCCCATTGAACTCAAAATAAATAAATAAATAAATATCCCGAGGAAAAGAAATGGTGATACTTTTTCTCTTCACTCACCATGAAAGAACGAATAATTCTCAAATATCATGAACTAACATATATTTCTTAATATCATCACTATCAAGAAACAAGGAACGAAATTCACTTTTCTCTATCACAGAATTCCAAACAGATCAAATGCAGAAAATTGACTTTCATTGAAGCAATCTATCCCTCCGAGGAACCGTTAAACGCCATTTCAGTAGAAAGCCTGAGATTATCGAAAACCTTCATTCGGGAATCCAAGCGTGTAACCAGATAAATTGGCTAATAGTCAATACTTTTACTTTTCTGATCTAAACGTCATAATTTCACATCATTCAAATAAGAGCTCCATAATAAAGTTCTCGAGGCAAATTTTAGGACCAAGCCAAGACACTCCAAACTCATCAACAATACCTAAAATCAGTCACGAAACTTACAGAAAGGCATATATGGTTCAAATTATTGAAAGAGAGAGAGCCGAGAGAAGACATTTACATCAAGATACTCTTTAGCGTCTTGTGGTTGGGCGAGCTCACAATACGAGACCAAGCCCGAAATCATATCCTTGTCCAGGCCCCAACCAATTTCCATCTTCTGGCAGAGATCGTCCAACGCCTTCTCCAGCCACTCTCCGGACGTCGCCATTCTCTCTCTCCGACGAGAGCCCAATCGACTAATCGGGCAGGCTTCAAGCCTCGAAAACTATGAGAGCGCGAGCGTGAGCGACCACTGGTAATCGGTTATTTGGTGCAGACGCATTTAAGATCTTGCCACGTGCATAAGCCGCACGTGGGTCGAAAAAGATTACTTACGTTGTGATTACATAAAAAAAATACTCTGTGAAACATGACGTCAAGATGGCCGAGTTGGTCTAAGGCGCCAGTTTCAGGTACTGGTCCGAAAGGGCATGGGTTCGAATCCCATTCTTGACATTTTAATTTTTACTTCACGTGTCTGCAAGTGTGCATCATCTCTTACGACCTGTTTTGAGTCTATTTGAAAACAAAAAGTCCTCAAACAGGAGGAGAAGGTTTTTGAAAATACAGAGTATTCTTAAAAGAACATTCAACGTCGGAGTGCTGGAGATAAAGGAAAAGTCGTTCATTATCATTACAAACTGCTCTTATTTATAGACTAGTCTTGATGGGTCTAATGCGATCAGGAAACTCAGAGAGACATCGACAATGGCGGAGGAAAACAAAGTGGTGCTTCACGGAATGTGGGCAAGCCCTTTTGCGAAGAGGGTCGAACTTGCCCTAAGAATCAAGGGCATCCCCTTCGATTACGTGGAAGAAGATCTGAAGAACAAAAGCTCATCCATCCTCAATTACAATCCCGTCCACAAAAAAGTCCCCGTCGTCCTCCACAATGGAAAACCCATCTCGGAATCATTTGTAATACTCGAGTACATCGACGAGGTGTGGAACAACGAGGGCCCTCGCCTTCTCCCTCAAGACCCCTACACACGAGCCCAGGTCCGGTTCTGGGCCGATTTCGTCCAGAAACAGGTACAATTATATGCAATGGCTTAATCTGCTTGATTTTTCGATGATTTCTGATTTAGTACGTTTGTGATGGGGCAGTTGTTTGAGGGTCTATTTTCGGCTATCAAGACGGAAGGGGAAGCACAGGAGAGAGCCGTGGATGAAGTCAGAGAGAAGCTGAAAGTTTTTGAAGAACAGGGGTTGAGAAGCTTGCTGGAAGAGGGGAGTCGGTTTGTGAATGGAGATGAAATGGGGTTTCTGGACATAGTCACGTTCACTGTGATTGGGATTTACAAGATTCAAGAGGAGTTTCTGGGGATCAAATTTTTAGATGAAGAGAAGACGCCAATTTTATTCTCGTGGCTGACCAGGTTGAATGAACACCCTATTGCAAAGGAAACAGCTCCTCCCAAAGATAAGCTTGTGGGGCTTCTTCAGTTCGTCAGGCACAATGCTCTACGCTCACCTGCTGTTTGACTTAAATTAAGTTAAATATATGTTTTGATTTTCTGTTTGATTTTGCTAGAAAGCTCTGTAATCCTCTGCCGTTCACACTGTTGCGAGTAGTGAGATAAGTCTAAATAAAACTAAATATTTTAGTTTTAATATTCGATCAATTTTACTATTTAAATTTTAAGATATAAAGAAAATCGTTTGAAATGGAGAGAAACTTAAAAAAAAATTGAACTTTAGAATTATATGCTTAACATCCCTCTAGCTTATTGGATAGGTCTCTGAATTTAATTGTGTCTAATTGATCTTTGACTTTCAAATTTATGTGTAATATGTTTTTTACCTATTAGATATT
The DNA here is from genome assembly GCF_001995035.1 of Momordica charantia. Next base: position 491,027 of record NW_019104497.1, read on the forward strand.
TTTAAAACTTCACCGACAAACTATACATATAATTGAAAAGTCGATATCTATTAGATACAAAATTGAAAGTTTAAAGTTTAGATGATCAACAAATATATTTTAAATTAGAGATTGTAATGAGTGACCAATAATTTTGTCATATTTACAAATATAGCACAATAAATAAGATTTTGTAAATTCTGTAAAACAAACATCTGGTTGGTCTAGGTGGATCGATAATAGATGCAAGTGATAGACTAATAGATCGAAAATGCTAGAACATATTTTGGGCTAAATTGCCACGTCCAACTATCACTTCTAAATTCATAGATTTATTAGATAGATCATCCGAAGTCGACGAACTTATCAGATATTTTTTAAACATAACTGATGAATTTGACTTGACCATGTGCTTTGCTTGTATTCTTGTTCCTTACTTAAAAATTCTATCCCCACCCATCAGCCAGCTGCCTTTTATTGACTAAGTAGCTCGATTATATAAATGAAAAAACATGGTTCTTGAATATTAATTAAAACCCATAAAACAAGAATGAATGGGGAAACTTGGAAGCCAAGACAAGATGAATTTTCGAACCTTAAATAGAGTAGCCCAAATCTGGAACTGGAAACAGTGAAATCGATGGCTGAGGAAAACAGGGTGATATTACACGGAGCTTGGGCCAGCCCCTACGCTAAAGCGGTGGAACTCGCCCTCCGAGTCAAGGGCATACCATTCGACTACGTTGAGGAAGATTTGAGGAACAAAAGCCCCCTTCTCCTAAGCTACAATCCCGTCCACAAGAAGGTCCCCGTACTCGTCCACAACGGAAGACCCATTTCCGAATCACTCCTCATCATTCAGTACATCGACGAAACCTGGAAGAACAAAGGCCCTTCTCTTCTTCCGAGCGATCCCTACAAACGAGCTCAAATTCGCTTCTGGGTCACCTTCCTACACCAACAGGTACCCAAATTGCAGCCCTTAAATTCCCGATGCGGCCGGGCTAACATGGTCGAGATTTCTGATTGCAGGTGTTTGAAGCGGTTCTGAGGGTTTTCAAGACGAGCGGAGAAGTGCAGGAGAGGGCGGTGGGGGAAGTGGGGGAGAGGCTGGGGCAGGTTGAGGAGGGGCTGAAGGAGCTGATTTCGGAGGGGGAGGCGTTTGTGAATGGGGACGAATTGGGGGTTTTGGACATAGTGATGTGTTCGTTGCTTGGGGCGTACGAGCTTCAGCAGAAAGTGCTGGGAATGACGCTGATTGACAAGGAGAGGCACCCGTTGATGGTGCGGTGGCTGAGTGCTATGGCGGAGCATCCGACGGTGAAGGAGGCAACCCCGCCGCCGGAGAAGACTCTGGGATTGCTTCGGTTTCTCAGGCACAAAGCACTGGAACTGGAATCTGCTGCCGCTTGACTTTCCCTTTCCTTCTCTCAAGGCTATGAACAAATTTGGGTTGTGCATCTTTGTGTTGAACGGGCAAATGAAATAATGTTCAATGTGTGGGCTTCCTTTCGATCTTTTGGATTCTTCTATGGTTGTCTAAATTATGGTTCTGTTTTGTTTTGTTTTGTGTATTTGGAATAAGCTTAAAATTCCCACCCTTTTGCTTGCATTGTGCTATTGTTTTTCAATTTTGCTGATCGTGTTAGTGGACTCTGAAATAGAAAAACGACTAAAAAAAAGAAAGGAAAGTTTAGAGTTGGTTGTGAGAATTAATGGATAAATCGAAACTAAATCCAAATTTTAGATAAATAATATAATATTTTATAGATCTTATGAATCAAATTGGAACTAAACCTGCTGATCTGATTAAATTATAAAATTGATTGAATTTTTTTTTCAAGAAATTGAGAGGTGAGATGGAGATTAGATTATATATTTAGTCAAAAGTTTTAGTTTTAATTTTTGATATCATGTTATTAAAAAAACACACATTTGATTTGTGTGTTGTTTTGACTATATAGCATATTCAAGTCTAAAATAACACATATTTGATTAACTAAAATATTTGATTAAAAACAACATGAAACTCTAATCAATTTTTTCTTTCATCTTTTAATTTCGTGACATATATGGCATGATTATAACTTTTATCGTAAGCTTTAAATTACGTTTGATTTTCTTCGTATTACATTTTGGTCTTCTTCATATTATATTTGATTGGACTCTTATATTTAAAATTTAAATTATGCTATTTTGTAAAATTTCAAACTTTTAAAAAATACACACATATTTATATTATAGGAAAGAAATACATATTGTATTAAAAAAAAGAAAAACATATTTATTATGTAAAAAGAAAAACATAAATGCCTATTATATATGATATTGCTAGCTTGCTTAGGGTGGGTCGGTTGAAAAGAGTAAAGCAGATAAAAGAGAAAATTCTGCTCACCAGAGGAACAGTTCCCAGCTTGGAATGATGTTGGTAAGGACTGAGAATGAATAGCAGGGAACTTCACTGCCTTGCGTTATTGAGCAAATGCAAGAGTCTTAGAACCTTGAAGCAAATCCACGCTTTTACATTCAGAACAGGCTTGGATACCGATCTATTAGTCGCCGGAAAGCTTCTTCTACACTGCGCAGTCACACTTCCTGATTCTCTCCACTATGCTCGACGCCTCTTCCTCGACATTCGGAACCCAGATGTGTTCATGTACAACACCCTTATCCGTGGTCTTTCCGGTTCTGATCATCCCTGCCATGCCCTTCTTCTGTTTGTTGAAATGCGTCGGAAATCTATGGCTCTACCTGATAGTTTCTCTTTTGCTTTCGTGATTAAAGCCGCCGCTAATTGTAGGGCTCTGAGAGATGGGTTGCAATTGCATCGCCAAGCAATTGGTTATGGCCTGGATACCCATCTTTTCGTTGGGACGACGCTGATTAGTATGTATGCGGAATGTGCCAGTCTGGACTTTGCACGCAAGGTGTTTGATGAAATGACCAAACCAAATATTGTTGCTTGGAATGCCGTTGTTGCTGCGTGTTTTAGGTGCGAGGAAGTGAAGGATGCGGAGAAATTGTTTCATCGAATGCCCATCAGAAATTTGACCTCGTGGAACATCATGCTTGCAGGGTACACAAAAGCAGGTGAGCTTCGGTTAGCTAGCAAGATGTTTATGAATGTGCCTGTGAAAGACGATGTTTCGTGGAGTACTATGATTGTTGGGTTCGCTCATAATGGCAACTTTAACAATGCCTTCACATTTTTCAGGGAGTTACGACGGGAAGGGATGAGACCAAATGAGGTAAGCCTTACAGGTGTACTTTCTGCTTGTGCACAAGCTGGGGCATTCGAGTTCGGAAGAATTGTACATGCTTTTGTTGAAAAGTCTGGCTTTCTGCAGATTATTTCAGTGAATAATGCTCTGATTGATACTTACTCTAAATGTGGGAATCTGTATATGGCCCGTTTGGTCTTTGACAAAATGCTCAAAAGGAGTGCTGTCTCTTGGACAGCCATGATTGCGGGGCTTGCGATGCATGGCTATGGGGAAGAAGCAATCAGATTGTTTAGTGAGATGGAGGAATCTAATATCCAGCCTGATGGTGTCATCTTCATATCCATCTTGTATGCTTGTAGCCATGCTGGATTAGTTGAGCTGGGATGTAAGTATTTTTCTAGGATGATAGATCTGTATGGTATCGAACCTGCAATGGAACATTATGGTTGCATAGTTGATCTCTATGGTCGAGCTGGTAAGCTGCAGCAAGCATTTGAATTTGTTTCTCAAATGCCAGTTCCCCCCAATGATATTGTTTGGAGGACTCTTCTTGGAGCTTGCAGCATCCATGGTAACTTAGAATTGGCAGAGAAAGTGAAGAGAAGGCTCTCTGAACTCGACCCTGGCAATTCTGGAGATCACATTCTGTTGTCAAACATTTATGCTGTTTCAGGGAAATGGAATGATGTTGCCACTTTAAGAAGATCAATGACTCACCAGAGACTTCAGAAAACTCCCGGTTGGAGCATGATTGAAGTTGATAGGATCATGTATAGTTTTATTGCAGGAGAAAAGCAAAATGAGATGACAAAAGAGGCACATGAAAAGCTAAGGGAGGTAATGTCGAGGCTGAGGGTTGAAGGGGGTTATGTTCCACAAATTGGAGCTGTGTTGCATGATATAGAATTAGAAGAAAAGGAAGACTCTGTTTTGAAGCACAGTGAGAAGCTTGCAGTGGCTTTCGGGATGGCAAGGTTACCCAGAGGTAGAGGCATAAGAGTGGTAAAGAATCTAAGAATTTGCAGGGACTGTCACACCGTAATGAAGCTGATTTCTAAAGTATATGAAGTTGAAATTGTGGTGAGAGATAGAAGTCGCTTCCACTCTTTTAGACATGGTTCTTGTTCATGCAGAGATTTCTGGTAATTAGTTAACGAGTCATTACCAGAATTACACTTGAAATCAGTGTCCATGTCAGAAGGGAAAGCCAGCTAATGAGCTGATGACAGAAGCAAACCAGAAAACTGGCAACCTGGTGCTCATTAGATCATCAGCCCTTGCAAAGTTAGCAGGTCAAAAGAATACTGTTAAGTAATGAATTAAAAACCCCTACTGATGCATAACTGTTTTCAAGGTTCAAGGGAATAAGATGACTCGGGAAAGAGTTATAAGAGTTCTCCCAGATATATTTGAACTTGTAACCAGTGAAATGATGATGGATGGCTCCAGGTTTGTTTCCTCTACATTTCTCAATCTTCCATATTTGAGATCTGGTCTATCGTCTATGGTTCTGAACAAATAGAGCCGCAACTATTTGAATCCTCATCTAGCAAGGAATCTATTAATTTCCCCTTGCCAGATGATGACTCTCTCATAGAACAGGTGAAGTTTATAAGCTCTCCTGGGTCAGTCCTAATTAAAAATCATGCTATACATTGGTCCGCAACATGAATGAGTGTTTTTTCTAAGTTTCATGGGTCAACTTCCATGTAAATGCTATTTGATGTGAAGTGTTGTTTCAGATCAAGCGCTTTCAAGTTCAACCAATTGGAATTCCCACCTGTAATTCTACAAAAGGCTGATGATCCAAAGTTTGTAACATTGTTGTCTGTTGCAGTCTTATAAGCGACAGTTGATGGATGTTTTAGCTACGTCTGACGTTATGTTAAATTTATATGAAACAAATGGCTGCAACTTCAGCATATTGTATTGTATGAAATTATAACTTCCCAACTTTTGCACTCTTTCAAGAACCATATGTTTACAAATCACCTGGTGGGGTAGTAATGTTCTTTTTTTCTTTTCCCAATTTAATGTTAAAGCTTAGAGTGTTTTTTGGAGAAAATACGGCTTAGAGTTATCTTCCCTCTTATTATTTTATCAAAATTTAATCTTTCTAGTTAAATTTTTTGCAGTAACATAGCTCAATAATTAATACATTGTCACGAAAATTTGAAATCTCATCCTTGCTATATTAAAAAAATAGATAAAAATGAATGACTACACAACGTCTTGTTAAAATTTAATTAATCAATTGCATTAACTAACACTAACTGGGTGAGTACT
>NW_019104497.1:523983-571138 GCF_001995035.1 Momordica charantia
ATCTTTAAACCAAACGATTCTTATTTTATGTAAAATTTGTTTTTTTTTATAGTTTAATCATCTATATCGTCTCGATAATCTAATCTAGAAATTATATAATTTTTAAATAAAATCGAGTCGACGTTGTAGAATATAAAATGTATTTCAACTCTTTTCCATCAAATACAATGAGAGGATGAAGAACTGAATTCTTGATGATCTTTTTTTTTAACCTCAAATGGTATTTATCAGCTGAAAGAAGTATAAAAAAGAGCAGTAGGACTACAATAAAGTTATTGTTAATTATTAAATAAGAATGATTAAAAATAAAGCAGAAATTAATTTGCATAATAATAGCAAAACGAGTCGTGAATTCCATCTTTATGCGCATGAAATGAGCATTGGAGAGAGCAGGTTGTGAGCGTTTTTTTAATGTGCGCCTTCTTATTTTCTCTATTTTATTTTTTAACAAATAATAAAAGAAAGAGGGTTCCCACAATAAATGCTTTGTCCAACTACTTCAATTTCATATAAAAAAGAAAAAAAGGATTTTTTTTTAAGTTTTTTCGATATAATTTTGATGAGGGTATTAAATAGTATCCACACAATAAATAGATAGAGTGATTAATGAACGGAGGATTTTGATTCCAGTTAAAAGCCACTAGAAAAACTGGAAATAATTGGTCAAACCGTATAAAGTGGGGTTCTTTTATTTCAAAGTTGTTAGTTCTATAATTCGCCGTGGAAATTCAGAAGCCCCCTTCTTCCAATTCCAACTGATCATCCATCATTAATGCCGCACAACCCAGATGATTTTTCATGGAGAATGACCTTCAATGAAAGCTGCGGCTGCCTCTCCACACCCACTCAGATTTGTAAGCTTTTGTTTCTATTTCCCCCTCTTTGCTCGTAGATTCATCTCTTTCTCTGTTGCAAAATGCAAACCCAGAAGCTCCCGGGTTTTGCACAAACGCAAAGATTCCGATAGCATTTCTCCGGGTTTATACCCATTTCAAATATCTGTTGCAAAATGAGGAAATCATCCTACCTTTTTGATTTCTGAACATTGGGCATTGGATAAGTTTGGATGGGTTCTTGACAAATCCCTTAATAGATGCCAAGTGGGATCCCTTCTCTGTTCATAATCGTTGGAACTTTATATAAAGCTTCTATTGCCTCTGGTTCTCAATGAAACTTCTTCTGATTGGAACATTGAAAAGGTTTCGGTATTCGGTTTTCTGAAGAATTCTAACTTGGTTGACCTCTGTAATGGCGGATTGCTGCATTGTCTAATTCTCTAAGTTTAACGGACTTGTCTTCAGCAATGTCGGAGAAAAGCAGGCTTCCGACTAGGTTGTTTTTGTATCTGATAACGATATCTATGTTTCTTTTGATCCTTTCTTCTGTATTCATTCTACAATCCAACTACGATTCATTCTTTCCCAGCTCAGTACTTAAGCTTATTGTTGTTAATAATACTTCAAATTATCTAAAACCCAATGTGGAGAGTGAACCAGCGGAGCTTCCTCTGCAAGCTGTGGAAGCTCCCCCTGTGGAATCGAAAGAAGCCATTAGAGATAGGGATATTGATTATCCAGTTTCCAACTATAGCAAGGATGAAGATTCTGTAGAAAACCAGACAGACTTGGCCTGTGATCCTGCTCGGGCTCGTTTGAGAGTATATATGTATGATCTTCCACCTCTGTATCACTTTGGATTATTGAGTTGGAAGGGAGAGACAGATCAAATCTGGCCTAATGTCAGTAACAGAAGTCAAATTCCATCATACCCAGGTGGGCTGAATTTACAGCACAGTATGGAGTATTGGCTTACGCTTGATCTTTTATCATCGAACGTTCCGAATGTCAATCATACTTGCACTGCAGTTAGAGTGAAGAATTCAAGTCGAGCAGATGTGATATTTGTGCCATTTTTCTCATCCTTGAGCTACAACCAGCATTCTAAGTTACATGGGAAGGAGAAAATTAATGTGAACAAGATATTGCAGCATAGGTTGATCCAGTTTTTGTTTAGTCAGAAGGAGTGGAAGCGAACAGGTGGAAAGGATCATCTTGTAATTGCGCACCACCCAAATAGCATGTTGGATGCAAGAAAGAAGCTCGGCTCAGCCATGTTTGTGCTTGCAGATTTTGGAAGGTACCCAGCTGCAATTGCAAATGTTGAAAAAGATATTATTGCTCCTTACAGACATGTAGTAAAGACCGTCCCTAATTCCAAATCTGCCTCATTTGACGAGCGTCCTATTTTGGCGTATTTTCAAGGAGCTATATACAGGAAGGATGTAAGTCTTTCTGTGACTTCGAGTAACTTATTGATGTGTTATACTTTTCTAAGTTCTCTCTTTATAGTCTTATATTCTAGCAATCRTATCTACTTTGTTGCCTGGATTTTGTTCTGCATTGGTGTTTGATATCATTGTCTAAATAGTAAAAATTCCTTTGTTGGTTGATGTGTAGTGCATATGATATGATCTCTTTTATGATGGACTTGTTTATAATCTTATTTTTCTGTTACAAAGTGCTCGAACCGATAGAAATAGCCTTCTTCTTTTTTAGCCTATGTATAAACTTGATGTTTATAAGATAGGTTGGTAAGATAAACTTGAAAGTTTTGTTTCTTAAAAAAAAAAAAAAAAAAAAAAAGATAGGTTGGTAAGAACAAGGCCATGAACTGGAGTATTACAAAGTTCTTGCCTCTTGGTAAGAAATGTGCTATGCTTTAACTAAATCATTATGATCACAAATTAGATGCATAATTGAACGTTTTTCTGCTGTAGCCAACTGTTGATATGCAGACGAGAAACAATCTTGAGAAGTGTTCGAGATTAACTATTGAATGCTTAATTGGTTTCATCTCTTCTGATGGTATCATGGAATGATCAATCCTGTTATAGACATGGGAAAAGCCAATGACACAAAATGAAATATCTAGTATGAACTAAAGAATTATCCTTTCTTACAGAAAATTATTTTTAAGAATTCCTCCATTTTATGATTCAAGGAACAATAAACCTCAAATTGCATTTCCTCTGTTGTGTTTGGTTTCTACTGTTGCATTGCGCAACTTTATCACCCTTTTCCTGGGTCCTAACGAAACGTGTTCGTAAAATTTTCTGATAACGTTGAAGTTGATGAAAATTATACTAATTTTCTGTTTGAATTCATATTCAGGGAGGAGTAGTTCGCCAAGAACTATATTACCTTCTGAAAGATGAGGAAGATGTTCATTTTACATTTGGAAGTGTTAGAGCGAATGGTATCAACAAGGCAGGCCAAGGAATGGCAGCATCCAAGTTCTGCCTCAATATCGCAGGAGACACCCCATCATCGAATCGTCTTTTTGATTCTATTGCAAGTCATTGTGTTCCTGTTATCATAAGCGACGAAATTGAGCTGCCATATGAAGATGTCTTGGACTACACCGAGTTTTGTGTCTTCGTTCGAGCAGCTGATTCGATAAGGAAAGGCTATCTACTGAATCTTCTTCGTGGAATTGGACGAGAAAGGTGGACGAAGATGAGGGATAGAATAAAGGAAATTGTGCCTCAGTTTGAATATCAGTATCCATCTCAGAAAGGGGATGCTGTCGACATGATTTGGCAAGCAGTGTTGCGTAAGGTGTCGAAAATAAAATTTAATCGGAATAGGAAGAACAGGTATAGTAGATCTCAACTTCTCCTAAAGAACAATTGATATTGAATTCAATAAACATAGGAAGTTTTGTAGTCACTGAGATCTATCATCCCTTCTGCACCATATTGCTGTGATCATGGATCTTTTTTTTAACTCAAAACAGACAAGTTTTGAGATTAGAGGCTGTCTAGAATTAATCTTTACTCAAATTTTCATTCTCTGAACTTGTAAAGTTCATTGCAGATTTGGATCTCATCATCTTGAAAATCGTCCTCAGCTTTTTTACTGCATACATTATTACAGGACTTTCTTTTAAAAACACAAGGAAAAGTAACAAATTGTGGAGATCAAAATAAGTGAAGAAATAAAGTCAAAATTCATGCACTAAAATGATGGGGGGAAAATAATCAAATCTTGGTTCTCTTAAGCATGTCTTCGATTTACATCATCACTTCTCTAAAATCCAACTATTAAGAACTGTGATTACTCAAGTTTTGATCTTTTTTTTAGGTTTCAATCTTCAACATGATAACTTTATACTTGATTTAACAAGTCCCCTCTCAGCACAAAACTTAACGTAAAGTTTAAAAAATTAAAGCATGAAAAAGAATTTAGAAAACATGGACTACAGAGCATCTACCTATTTGTATGACAGAAGAAACCTTTCTTTTTTTTCTTTGTTATACATTACATTACATCCAAATAAACCTGTTTGTAGTGTTAGAGCTTGAGTTTGTACAGCACTGAACCTACTTACCCATATAGATGCACTCTTCCACTCTACAAGAAAGCTACCAACAATCTTTGATGAACTGTCTGGGATTTCATCTTTTCATCAACAGGGCCTTCCACCACTCTGTTTTTCTAGGAAAACAAACAAACACGAACTTCTTTGTATCTTCTTCATTTCAATCTCACCTCAACATTTGTTGTGAATGGGATCGGATCCTCTTCGGATTCTTCTCTTATTCAATTGGGTGGGATCTAAACCGGTCGAAGGTGCCGGTGCAAAAGCCACTGTTCTCTGCCAATCATCCCCAAGAGATACATCCTTCACAAACTTGAAGCTGTTAAAAATGGGAACTTGTGGTTTCTCCCATCTGAGTGCTAGATCAATGTTTGTCAACCCACTGGTTCCTTCTGGTTGAAGAGCCAAAAACCCAATCCAAAGAAGTAGAATGGCTGCCCTATGAATCAAAAACCCCATTTTTACTTGAAACCAGAAGAAGGATGGAAGTGTTTGTGTTGAGTGAGGAGGGGATGAGGAGAAAGAAGGATGTGTCTGTGTTAAGGATGGCTCATAGTTGTAAGAGAAGCCAAGAGATCATCTTTTATGGCATAGGATGACCAAAAAGCAAAAGACATAATTGGGGCCCAGAACAAGAACATGTAGGGAAATCTTAAGATTCATCAAATGATAAGCCTGCAAAAGAAGCAAGATGAGGCTGGTAAGAATAGAAGTACTTTGACAGGTTTGAATTTAAAAGGGGAAAAGAAAAGAAAAGAAAAGATTGAATGGAACATTATCTTTAGACAGGGAATAGGGATCTTTTTCCTTGTGCTATTCAATATTCATTTCATTAGTTCCTTACATCCCATTCCAATTTTGGGATTGCCCTTTTTTACCAGACCAAGACTGGCCTCTCAGTTACCTGTCGTTCCATGTCACCCGACCACAAATGCCAATCTCAAAACATTATTAGAACAGATGATAAGTGCTCTTACGGTTTAGTCTATGAAAACATTCTCATAATCATGTGAGAATAAAAGGACACGAAACCCCCTTTTCCTATGTAAAATATCTCTTTTTGGACTGCAGAGAGAGAGAGAGAGATCTGAAATTAATACACACAGAGCAATAAAGCAAATAAAACCAGAGATGGGAACAGAGAGCTTCTACTAGAAAGAAAGAAAGAAGCAAGCTTTCCTTTCCTGCAAGAAAAATCAGTCTTGGGTTCTCATTATATGCTCAAATGGAGCTCTTTTATGCTTTTTTATCTGTGCTCTCTTTTGTTTGCCCAACCCTCGACTGAGACCTAACTCCTTTATTTTTGCCCTTTAAAACCTATGAAGACCGACCATCTTTGAATCACCCTCCCTCCTCTCTAATTCCTTCTATTCTTCAACTTAGTTTACGTATGCTTTCAGCTTCCACAGCCTGCGTTGTTTATTTAATAGGCTCCTTTTATTAAAGATCATGCAAGCTAAAGTGTATTCCAATTTCCAATACATATGTTATAGCATGATAGCCAAAAAAAAGCCTGCCCTTTTATTATGTATAGTTGGGGTCACTCGTACACCAATTTTACTCTTCCCAACTAGGATCGAATAATAGATTGCTTGGCCATATACGGTAAAGTTACAGATGTAATAAAGAAATGAACCATTTGGAGAGCCTTGTGGCAACATATTCATTAACTAAATTTATTACAACCCAACAACTTTAATTTTTGCCAACTTCATCATAACTCAGTAATTAGATATCGATGGTAAAAACCTCGGAACAGAGCCATCACTGATTCTATATACATACAACTCAGAAATTGAAGATGACAGAATGCAAGAGACAGGTTTAAGCAGTACTAAAAAAACTTACACAGGAGGATGCTAAGAGGCATGTAGTAAATTACAGTTTACTGATATTTTTCTAAGGAAAAAACCAAGGTGAAGTACAGTAGAATAAATTTGGGTTGAAGTTAATATTTTATATATAATTCCTCTCTGCACTCATAAAGCAACATCATTATTGGAGTGGCTCCGGATGAGGAGTAGCTACGGGCCCTGGAGCAAGGGTAAACTGCAGGCTCTGACCTTGTGCTGCCTGCAGCATAAATGCAACTTCAGTTGCTGCAAGAGCAGCTGCTTCCTGTAAACGATCAAAGAACAAGAATTCAAGTTTTTCAGAAACATTTGAAGAATGAAAACCGAAATATCTTTTGAGAGAATTATGATAATTATGTGAATTTGAAACATAAAACCAGCTCTTCCAACATCATCACATCGCACCTGTCTTTGTCTTCGACGCTGTAGTATGCTGATGGCCCATGCCATGATGTAACAAGGAAGAAGAAAACCAGCAGCTCGCAGCAATAAAAGCTGTCAATTTACATAAAAGTTATCAACAACCAGTATACAAGCATTATAGTACTGAAGGTAAAAAAATTTGACGTCTTACTTACCGAGAAGAAAGTGTAAGCATCATCTTCTCCGTCACCGTTTGTAAGGTACAGAGCATGCCTCAACAGTAAAAGAGCCAATAACTGTCAAGAAACAACAGTAATAATCAACACAATGGTGTGAAAAACCAATCTTCTGTGATAAAGTTAACAGAGAGAAAGAGATCATTGATATAAAACTACAGAGAACTTCTTGATGTTGACAGACTTCAACCAACTCTGGATTAACAAAAAACAGTATCTAACATGGGAAATTAGTCAGAAGATCATGAGTCTCACAATAAGAGCAGCAGATCGGCAAAATGCAGTTCCATTCGCACTGGCATCAGCATATTCATCATATTCTGCCTCAAGAAAGTGGCGTTCTGCCATTGCCAAAAGTCGTGGATCGTGCAAATCTAAGGCAGTTTCAGAGACTGCCCAACCTTCACTGCAAGACACGTGTGAGGAACAGAAAAATCAAGGATTAGACCTTCTAATGACAAAACAGAGAGGGGGAATTCGAAAAGCAACAAGAAGTCAAATTGAATCAGTTATCCAACAAAGAAAAGAGTAAATAATACAACCACCTCTAAAACTATGTGTTAGTATAAATTCATGAGCAAACTAGGAGAATCAAAACTTGCCTGATATCGATGGTGGCATCTTCTGTGTGAGGGGGAGGTGTGGGCAAGGTATAACCAGGCTGATAATTCTGAAAACAAGTGGATTAATACATCAACATGTTTATTTGACCTTCCCATCAAAGAAAATATTTCCCGATACAAGGAGAAAAACTTTAGAATGAAGATGTGATTAACTATTAACAGCTCGAACTACTACACATACTTCCTTCAGTAAATGAGGGGGAAAGTTTTGCATCCATAGAAGTTGGCTTTTAGCCATCGTCAATGTTTCCCGAACATTCAACCACAAGCATTTATTGTACGAAACATCAGAGAATGCAACATCGTAATAATATTTTCTAATGTACTAGCACACATGAATGATCAACCCAACCACCATCTGCATCATTTTTCATGAGCCTGACGCATTTGCTTGATAATACCAATCATTCACTGAATACAAAGATAAAGCCATTTTTGTAGTTTCCAAATAGAAAGATACATTCTTTCTACTAACTTCTTGATATGACTGGTTGAACCCCAATCAGCCAGAAACATCCCTTTCTAACTAAATAAAACAACTAATATTCCAGATTTTCTAATGATGGTGATAAAATTTACCTGATGACAGATTTCACAAGTTATATCTCCCTTTTCATTGCACCATCGCTGGACACATTTCCTGTGAGCATACTGTAATAGGAAAAAGTATTAAATAGAATTATAAGCATCTAAAACAGATTAATTGTAACTGTAATAATGATGATAATAATCAGACTTCTCCAAGGGGTCATGGGCGCAGGGCTTGACCAAACAACAGATAGAACAAATGCAACTCAAAGGTGTGGCTTGAAATGTGGTGTGTCCCCTTGTCAAGAAAACTACCACAACCTAAAAAAAGGTTTCTTTCCTGATTACTTCCAACACCAAGAACATGTTACACATTGCCATGGGATTCCAACTAATAGAAAAATACAGATGAAAATAATAAGAATTGGAAATATAATCTCTTTTTATCATGCTTTCTTCCCAAACAGTTCATGTCAGGGAAAAGTCTGCTTCACATTTTGCAAAATAGAAATAATGCTCAGAACCAATAAAGACAATCATAATTACCCTCTATTCCGGCCCTTTTAAGTCAAGAGACCAAGGCAACCATCTAAGAATTCACACTTAATAATGAGTATTACCATAAATCTATAAGGCACTGATATATGCTAGTGCTACATTAGCAAAATAGACTCTTCTTATGATGAAATTGTCTCTTGACTAGAGAACCATTTTGTTAAACTATACGGACCAAGGCAATATAAGTTAGCAAACGGTACCTTCAAGCTGCCACTGCAAGCACAAGGAATCTCCAAATTCTTAATACTATCCTCTTCTTGACATATGCGACATTCAACTGTCTGAATAAGGGGGTCATCTTCAGATCCATCATGTTCATCCGCATCTTCAACAGAAATAGCACAAACAGGTGGCTCTGAATTCTGAGAAGATGAAGGTTCTAAAGAAGATCCTGGAGCAGTAGTTCCTTGCAGCAATGGCAAACTTTCAGATGTTATGAGGCGGTCCACACATAAAACCATGTGATCACCCATTCTTGCACCAAAAAAAGCTCCTGCTTCACCAAATACAAGACTCAAATACATTATTTCAACAAATGACAAAAGATTGCCCTTACTTCACAGCTCACAGAAAGAAAGCTACTGAAGCTGTTTTATATGGGGTAATTCAAAGAAATTAAACAAATAATAATGTAATTGTAAAGAAAATGAACGAGAAAATGAAATGATTCTCTAAAGCAAACAACTCACTAACTTGTCTATAAAAATAGATCGAACTAAGATTCTTAAAGCATAAAACACACACCCTCAAACGTTTCTTGTGCTCAATTTCCCTCAACCCTCGGAACCCTCAGCTACCAAAAGAGAAACCCCGAGAAAATTTTGAACTCCAAGCAATTGGCTCTATAAAAGGTAAGTCACATTCTTAAAATTAACACCTCCCACAAACAAAAGATCGCATTTTTCTGATCACAGCTTTCTAAACTTGTTTTTTAATAACAATAAATTCCCCACAGATTAAAAAAAAAAAAGGTAGAAATCCTTGCTTCTGAAAAGATTGAACTACAAATCAGCACCTTTCGGCTGCGCGACGATCGCAGCTAAAATGTGTGCAGAAAAAGTACAAAGAAATTCCTGAACTCTCGCTTACTCCACCTTACAAGTTATAAGAAATATCACACTAAAAAGAAAAAGAAAAGTTCAACCTTTCAATTTTCAATTCGCATTCATCCAACAAAATAAAAATAATAAAAAGAGAGAGAATCAATTTTCAACCATTTAGCTAAGCTTACAAGAACCCAAAATCAAACCCCAAAAACTCGCCAAATTTTTGAAAAAGAAAAAACACCCACAGCATGCAATTTCACAGAAAGCCCTAAAACCCAATGATCATAAGAAAAAAGGAATGTAAAAGCATGAGCAAGCAAACGAGAAAAGAATGGAAGTGGAATAAAAAGATCGAAGTGAAAAATACCTTCAAAATTTGTTAAAAATCGCGCTCCGGTTGAAAATTTAGTATTTATTTGGGTGGAAAAAAAAGAAAGTCTTAGCTCGAAGCCCGTTTATCGGCGACACTATCCGGTTGTTTCTAAGCTTGTGAAGGGGATCTTTTGTGTTTGTCTCTCTCGGACTCGGTCTTCTCTTTTTTGTAATGTAAGAAAATTTCAAGTTCAACAGGCTCGGGTACTCGCTACTCCGAACCGTACCCCGCGGCTAGGTTCGGTAACGTTCGTCCAAAGTTAACGTTACGATCACGTTCAATCAGTTGGGTAAGAGGGAGTGCCTCAATTAACAGTGACGGACGGCACAGAATCAACGTTTTTGGTACAGATTTTTCCAGAGCCCCACCTCCCCGAGCCTATAAATAAAATAATTAATTATAATTCATAATCATTTCTATCCTACTCCAATTATTTAAAAAGGTATTTGTTTAATTTGTGTAGATTTTTACAAAATATGTTTTTAGAATGAACACTGAAAGCAAAAATGAGAACAATGTTTTACATGATCTCATAGTTTCCGCATAACATATTTTTAAAGGTAAATAAGGCAGAATTTTAATGGAACCTCTTATCTTTTTAGCATACCAAGATAAATAACATTAAAGAAGTATAATGTTCCGATAAAATATTAATATGATATGTCTGTATTTAGTTGTTCGTTATGTCGTGTAGATGAGACATGCTTCAAAATTTGTTTTGAATTTTTAAAACAATCAAAATTATAAAAGTGTTTTTAAAAATAATTTCATCTCAGAAAAGAAAAAGGATGGTTGCCAAATCCAAATTGAAATGGTATGTTTGTGTTTGGGAGAGGATATTTTTTCTGTTTTTTTTTTCCTTACATTTTGAAATGAAGTATTTAAATTAACTAGTTGGGGAAATGGAGTAGGTTTTGATTTATTGAAATTTTGGGGATCTTTCATTTGCTCCATCTATTGACTTTGACAGTTTCTTTAGTAGAATAGTGTAGCAGGTCTTGTGCCAACCAGCCAACCAATTAATGCCCAATTATATCTATGTCTTACTTTTAATAGTTTACAAAACAAGTGTTATGTTGACGTAGGGTTTTGTCGAGCTACTGAATCTGACCACGTGGCAACTGATCCAGCTAAAGAAGTACGAGTTCATGTGAGGAAGCAAGCACTATAATGCTCAAATTAGTATAAGTACGAGCTCGAGTAGGTTGTTCTTGGAGCAAAATTGCGTACCTAGGTTGGAGGAATGAAGATCATTTTTATAACCAGAGTAAAGGAGTCGGTTCGTTATGACCGTTACGACAAGGTGGTTGGACGGTTATGGCTGTCGGACCATAGGTCATCAATGACTAATTAGGTCGACTATTCATCTTTTCATATGGATGAGGTAGGAGCTTGTGGTAGATGAGCTTAGGAGCTTGGTCAGTGATGAGCTTAGGAGCTCGACAATAGATGAGCTTAGAAGCTCGGTAGTAAGTGAACATAGTAGATCGATTGTAGATGAACTTATTAGCTCGTCGCCATGTAATCTAGATCATATTTTTCCCCTAACATGTTATATTTATATTATATGTTTTTTATTTAATCGGAATAATGATTAAATCAAATTTTTTTAGTTAAAGTTTAAGAGAGTTCAAACATCAAAATAAAGAATTAAAATTTTAATATATGATCTTTGTCCTTTGATACCGTGAGGTTTGGAATTAAATATTATCTTTGATCACATATTTAAATGGGCTAATCTTACTTTTGCCATCTGTTCTAATTATTAAAAACAAAAGTTTCATGATTCTTTTTATATATTAATAAAATTTTCACAACATATATTTTGCTTAACACAATGGATAATTCTTATACCACTTTAATTCTCACCGTGCTTAAAATTGAGATCTCACCATAAAAAGACACATTAATGTAGTGAAATTTACCGCCTTCAAACTTTTTAAGTGTGTCATGCTTTATTCATCTCTAAGTAGTTTATGAATATCATTTTCATTACGTCTTCCTACCACATCTTCTTTAATTAAAAAAAAATCTCTTTATCTTATTCTAACTTCATCGCAAGAAATCAAATATTTACTTCAATTAATGTCCATCAATGTTATTATTCTCATGCGACGTCTTAACATGTTTGGATGTTTATTGATGGATGTATATTTATTTTCATCTTTTATTAATATAGTTTTTAATTAGATAGGAAATTTTAGTTTCAAAATATTGGTCGAACTTTATCTTAAAATTTGACATAGAATCTATACTGCATCACTTTTTTTGGTAACATTTAGTTTCTTATATATCATCGGTACAATTTATTAATGACATGATGAAATAAACAAGTATTGTCTAAACATTTTATTTGAAAAAAAAAAGGATAAAATTATAAGTTTGGTTCCTTGAATTTCACAATTTTAACTCCTTAATTTCTATACCTAAAAAGTTCCTAAAAATACTTGAATTTTTATAATTTGCTTATTTAATTCATATACTTTAAATATATTTCTAATAGCTAACCCATACTTTTTCTAATTTAGTGGCACACCAAATATATATTACTGAAAGATCACATAGGACGGTGATTTTGAACTATAATGTTAACAACAAATATTTGTTAGTTAGACACAAGATCGAAAGTTATAAATTTATTAAAAACTTCTCAAAATACAAAGATTGAGTACATAAATCCACAAAAAGTTGAGAAAAAATTTATTTGAGTTTGATCGTTTTCTTGAAAGCAATTTAGTATTTGATCGTTTAGTTTGTGTGTGGGGGTCTCATTTGTCGTGAAGTGGATACATACAATTGCATTTTCTCTTTGACTTTCGAATTAAAAAAATGTCACCTTGAATTATTGTCTACCTAATTTCATCAAATGATGTAACCCAATCATTATTAACCTAACTCACTTTTCCATAGCCATGTGTTGCATCTATGGGGATATACCCTAAATTGCATCTATACTCATTGGTTGGATCCTTATATTTTGATTTCTGAAATTGAAAATATTCCTAAACTAATTTGAGTTGAGAAATTTGGACCCATTTCAATTCACAACATTATGGTGATGTTTCCCTTTTTAACTCAGTCCAATTTTCAATCCTTTTAGGTCATGGCTACCTAAAGTCTAAGCTTCTCTCTTAAAGGTCGTTATTCATCCCCAATTAGTTTGCAGAAGTTTCTTCTATTAAAACAAAATACAAAACTAACTATATCTACAAACTTTTTGAGGTATCTACGCAAATATCTAAAATATTTCTCTTTAAATCTTGTCTGGAAAGCTGTAAATAAATATCTAAAGAAAAGCTCTAGAATATCTTAGCATTTTTTCTCAAGCTCCAAAGGGATTCTAGATAAGTATAGATTAAGAAGTATTAAAGATACTTAATAGAAGGGTCTAGAAAAATCTATATAAATGAGCTTCAAGGATCCTTCTCGTATAAATAGAAGAGATATCCCCCAACTTAGGCCCGTGGAAACTTGATAAAGAATGTCCGCGGGTATAGTTTTCTTAATAAAAATTTCTTTCTCAAAGGAGATTTCCACTTTTCTTCTGTGCTAATTTCTTAAATTGGAGTAAGAGGTGATTTTTCATTTTAGATTTGCTGTTTTAAGAAAAATCTACAAGTATGGTAATCTT
This sequence comes from Momordica charantia, assembly GCF_001995035.1. The sequence continues at coordinate 537,575 of NW_019104497.1, forward strand.
TTGCTGCTGAATTTTGGATCAAAAAGAGGTAAGAAAACTGTGAAAAACCAATAATCCCATTCACCAATCCCAATCAAACACTGGAAGATTAAATCTTTTTAAGGCACTAACTTATGTCTGTAGAAGGAAATTAAACATCTGAAACACAAGTTTGTATCAATTATATCATTATATGCTGTTCCTTTACTGTAATACGTACGCTGTCATGATAATGTTTGCCTTTTATTTCTTCCCCACAAGGCCCAATCAGCTCCTCTCATGAGATTTTGTCAATCTTCACCTTCTTCTTTTACCATTTAAAACTACTTCTCACTACTGCAATTTTCTATTCTTAGAGTCGAGGATCTCTTCTCTAAATTACCTTTTTACTGTTTACTGATTCATTCAAACAATGTAATTGTCAATCATTTTCACAGAAGAGCATCCAAATAAGTCAAATTATAAACTATTTATTTAATCCTTTTAACTTTAAGAAAGTTTCTTTTAGATAAATTATTAACCTTTGTCTCTAAAATTCCCTAGTCCCTTCTCCAACCTTTTTTGCCAACTGGCCATTGCCACTGCCACTAAGCAAACCCATGTTAACCAATATTGAAAATGAAACTTTTAAAAGATTATAAACTAAAATAAACAAGATCGTCAAAGTTCAAGAGCGAAATTTGAAATTTAATCGTCTCCATATATCTTGAAGGTCGATGCTTGTATATACAGATCTTAGTCTTCCATTTCTAATATGGACTTGTCAAATGAACAGCCTGATTTGAATGAAATATCTGAACTGCAGTGTTTAATAAAGCAAGATACTGGTAGTATGTAGTATATATATTCAGCTTGAAATGCAGCCACACATACAATTTATAATCAATTTTAAAGAATGGACGATAACTTAATATGGGGTGTGCTCCACTTTACTCCATTTTAGTGCTTCAATTCTTTGCTATTGCAATTTGTAGCAATTAAAATTTGATTGTGGTGGAAATTGGGCATGTCGCACTCAACCAATACATCCACTAATTTCTCCACTAAATGCAAAATGGTTTGAGATTTTTCAGAAAGAGGGCCCATAAACCAACACATAATCCAATTTTGTAATTAAACTACGTGCCCAACACCAGCTGTGGTAAATCTTTTCATCAAACAACTCCTTTATCAGCTTAAAAAGTCAGCATTTTTTTTTAAATCTTTTTTCCATCTTCAGCATCCTAATTCTTACGAAATGAAATCCTATCTTTTCCCACAAACAAAAGACAATAAATTTATCACGAGGGATAAGGATTGATAATCCAAGCAAGAACCCAAATCGCTCACCAAATCTCAAGGTACACAAATATACTAAAAAATTCGCACCGAACTCATGCAAGTGGCTGTTCATTTTTAACTCGGAATGTTTCTTTTTCTTTTTTGGTCATAGAAAGAAGGCATATTCATTCAGGTAATAGAATCCGACAGCATTTGAAACATCAGTTTGAACTTTGAAGATCATAGCAAGAAGTTTAATAAACAGATCCAATGGCTTTATTTACAGCCCTCGAAATTATATCACAGTCTCTTTTTGTTTGACAAAAGTACACATATTTTTGGTACCCATTTTTCACCTAATCTTACCAATCTCTCAACCCACCTCATTCCTCAACAACTTAATAGAGTGATGAGGAAGCCCAAACCCTCCTTCCACAGTCCCATATACATATACGTATGCATATGCATAGTTATATTATAGATAGATAGATAGATATTTGAAACCAATATTATATGTTATGAAATATAAAACCCCCCATAACCAATACCTAAAATATGTAATGTAATGAAAACTAATCAACAATCAGCACAGCCTCTAAATTGTGGTCTTGGTGTGTGGCGATTGTTGGCTCCGGAGCCTGGGTAATCATTCAGTGCCACAACCATCCTTCCATGCTTCACTTCTTCCTCTCCACCACTCACCTGCATAACACATGTTCAATTATTGATGTTCAATCTTTGCTGTTCTGATAATATGTTAAGTTGGCAAGAAAGAAAGATGGAAACTTGTTGATGGGAAATGTGATATACCATGTGGGTTTTGCTTGAAACTTGGAGAAATTGATCAGCTCCATGAATGAGGCTTACACTTCCTGCAGATTCACATCAGAACTAAGCAGTTAGTTCCATGAAAAACAGAGGAAAGAGGCAGAGAGGGAATTGACTGATTAGTGAGGCTTACTTGAAGTTGGGACAGCATTGGAAGAGAGAAGGCTGCAAAATCCAAGGAATATGACGAGTAGACGAAGGAGAGGGGTGGGTGCTGCCATTGCTGAGACAGGCTTGTAGATCTCAAGCTTCCGAAAGTGCTGCTCTGCTTCAAAACAGAGGAAGAGGATGGTGGTATTTATATATGAAATCTCAGAGAAGGGTTTAGCGGGAAAATATGTTTGAGGCCGGCCCTCCTTGTGAGTTTGTGTACAAGATTGGTACACGAAGTCAAAAAAGAAGGTGAAAGCAACAACAACACTTTATATGGAGGTGGTTTGTCATTGTCTGACACCCCAAGGCCAAGGATTCTGTGGAAGAAAAGATGAAATTTTGGGAAGTGGGGGGAAAGGGGGAGGGGGAAATTATGATATTTTAAAGTCAATATGAAGAAAAGTTGGAAGACACTGTGGGAAAGTGGAGGATGACAGAAGAGTTGAGGGAGGGGGGCAGGGGCTGCACTAATTTATAAGGTCAATGGGGTAGTGGGAATATAATTATAATCATTTGGGTGTGAGGAAATGTTGAAGGGAAAATGTTTATGTAATGCAAATTTGTTGATATTATATGGGGGAGAGAGCTTCTTGGGGGCTACAATATCTTGGAAATTGACGAAAAGAAAATTGGAAGGTGCACTCCATTTCAATGGCACAATAAAAAGGCTAGTGGGTTTGGAACCAAATTTGCACCAAATTATGTGGTACAAGTTTTGCCATCACATGTGGGTATCATGCATATTGGTGTTGATTTTTATTTTTATTTTTCTTTGGAAACTTTGCTTCAGCTAATACCTACTCTATATTTTGATGGTGTCCTACCAACCTTTATGAAGGAGAATGTAAGGGTTGGAAAAAGAGGAGTGAATATTGTGGTGGTGTTTGTTATAACATTCTCTATTTAATGTTTAGTTTATACTTTATACTAAGATGGGGTGAAATGGAGTAAAATAGAGAGAATTTAAGAACCCTCGACAAACTTCTTATTTATGAATGATGAAATCCTTAATACTTCGTTGTTGTTAGTGTTTAACCAAGTTCTATTAGGAACAATGATTGCGCAGAGACATGTATCATCTGTTAGTTTGTTGAATGTAAATACTTTTTGGGAGACAAATTTTTTAATCACTTGTGGGTTGCACTCACACTAAGATGAGGTCTCTTACTTACTTTGTTTAGCATGTGTATGTTCATCTTACATTGTCTTAAAAAAGTACGGAGAGGGGTCTCACATATACTTCCACCGCAGTAGAAGAGTCACCCTCTGCGATCTGCACTTGGTAGTACTCCAGTTGCCAGCTCAACTTGGTGAAATACCTTCCCGCACCTAATTGATCTTTTTGATTAGTATTAGCGAAAGCTCGCTCGACTTAATATTTGAGTTTACCAAAGATCTTAGAGGGGCATCCAATCAAGACTGTCACCCTCACTCTTCAGAGATAGGGGCGCAACAAAAAGTCTTACAAAAGATGCTTGTGGATCATGGTCTCATGTACTAATCCCTACAACTACGTGTTTAGTAGGTCGGGCAAAGAGATCCACGACTTTCACTGCAAGATTATTATTATTTTTTCCATCTTTCTTTTCTAGTAAGATTTCTAATTAAGTAAGCTAGGTATGTTTATCACCATTTTATTGGAAAACAAAGTATACTCACTTTACCTTCCGTTTGGATACCAAGTACCTATATACATACATAATTATTATAATGTGTATAAGTGTGATATGTAATAGGTAACTTTTATACACAATTTTTTAATATCTCATTGATAAGGCTTTTGTTTTTAAAAAACAAAGTTTGTTGGATTCTTCTTTTGTTTTTTAACTCTATAAATGTAATTAAGAAATCTTAGCCTATTATTTTCTAAAAAGACCCTAAATTATTTTAAATGGAAACAAACCAACAAAGCCAAACTGGCAGGGATCAGCCGAACAAAATCCAGCCAAAAAGTTAAAAAGACATAAAACATATGTTGATAATTTTGTCAAAATTGTACGAAATTTATTATATGTTTCACATTAGGAAATACATTTTCTACAAATAAATATGATTTGTTTGAAATCCTAATTAAAGTCCGTATCCTCTTTTTCCTCATCAACATCATTTCAATGCCATTTCCCCGTGTCTTCCCCAACAAAAGATTTATATATATATATCTATATATAATGTCAGGTTTGACTTTAGAGTCATAATTAAATTAAATTAAATTAAATTAAATTGTTTTGTTGACTTTCACTTACATTATATTATATCATTTAGTCCAATTACAGTATTCGTCAAATTTAGCTTTCATGGTCGCCCATTGCGACTTCATGCCTTCTTTCACAAGATGGAGACATAATTCACCAAAAGCTTACTTTCACATTATAAAAATTTTATAACACTCATCTTATATTATAATATAGTCGGCCTTGGGGAAAAAAAAGGGTTGTTAAAAAGGATATTATTTATAAGATTAATCTTCCTCTTTCTCTTTTAATGAAAATAAATTACTTATTGTGCAATGCAACTTCCAATAAAATATATTACAAACAAAAGAAAAGGGTTTTTCATAGTGCTTAAAATAATTAAGTTCTAAACAGCACTCCTCCCACCTTTAATATGATTTTTCACTACTTTATTTTATTGTTCTTTACAGAGATTTTCACTGTTTTTTAACACGCATTTTTCACTATTTTAAATTACAGAAATTTTGTCTTTATGGACCTTTGACTAACGGTCCAATCTTTCCTCGAAGGTAGAAATGGGCCATAATATATCAAATTGACCCAAATTGGCGAAGGCCCAAACCCGGGCCCATGGACCGACTTGAGTTGGGAAAAGATTGCTTTATGAAAACAGTAATTGTCAAAAATATATTAGGAAAGGAAAATATTTGCAATWATACAAGTATGTTTAAATATTTGCAATTATATCTTTGTTGCTAAATACCCTTATTTAATCTGATTAAGTTTTGCATTGTTTTATTTAGTTTATATTGTTTTCTTGCATATTTAGGTAATCAAACCATAATCTTCTTCCATTATTATTTAAAAATTTATTATATTAAAATTTACTTTTATTATTGTCATGAGAAATATTTAGTTTTTTTCTTTTTCATTTCTTCCCCACTCTAATTTCATGTCTGTGTTACAAATAATCAATAATTAACCCACAAAGATCCTAAACTCTCTTTTAAAAAAAGGTTCATTTTATTAAAAATCCCTCCAAACTTAGAAACTTTGTGTCCCTTCTCTTTTTAATCGGTCTAAGAGCACATTATTTAATCATATATTTAATTTGATTGTAGTGAAGAATACACATAATTGTAATATCTTGAAGAAGTGATATAATATTATAAATATTTTCTAAAAATATAGCAATACAAAATTTACATCTTATTTTTATATAAAAAAAAATTGACTTAAAGGGTCCAAAAGGCCAAATACATTGATTGATTATATGGGGAGTCTGTAATTTAGGTAGGTAAAATACAATTAAAGATAATATATGCTTATTTACAATATATATATATATATATATATTTTGTAAACATATAAAAGTTATTCAATAGCTTAAAATTGGTATTCTCCAAAATATATATATATATTAAAATTGGTTATTCAAAATTTGACATCACAAATTTTATACGTACACACGAAAAAACAAATTTGTTTAAAAAAAAATACAGCAACAATAAAAAAGAATTTTATGATATTTCAATTATTGCGAGGTAAGATAGTTATCATATTATTGATATAATAGCATTTAATCAAAGAGTAGATAAAAAGAAATAATATTAAATTACTGCAAAGGTAAATGAATGGAAACTTTTGATAACCCAAGGAAATCATATAGAAGAGTAAATTTCAAAAATGTTTGCTTAGTTTTGGATATGTCTATATCAAATATATGTACTGATATGTATGGTTATGTGTCAATAATGATCAAATTTAACATCATTCTTCTCGAATAAAAGAATTTGATTGAAGAACCTGCAAAAATAGTAGATTACACATTAGGTGTTAGTCACACACACTCCAATAATGTTTAAGTTATAATCGAATTTGTATTAAGTATAGCAAGAATGATAGTTTTGTAGCTTATTTTTCATTAGGAATATTTTCCTTTATTTATAGATCGAGAATTCAAGTACCCTTAAAAGAGTTGATAGTATGGAGAACTTGTCAGTTCATTAAGTCGTTCTATAGACTGTTCGACCCTCATCAATTTATGTCAATGTTCAGTATTCACGCGCTTGATTAGTGTCGAATCCGAGGAGTTTGTGCCTCAAAGCTCAACTTCTTAGATCAACTTCTTAATGAATCGCAGTCGACTTCCTAAATTTTTGCGGTGGATTAAAATTTTTTCCCATCCATTAACACAGTATTATAACTTTCTAAGTTTAACGCATACAAATTACATTCACCGCCGATTTTCCTTTCCCCATTTTAAGGTCCTGTCCTCTTGCTAATCATCCATTATCTGTTTGACAAGGGAACATTATTCTCCAAAAGAGAGTGTAAAAAGGATTAAATAAAACAGAGTAGAAAATAGTTCAAATGATTAGCTTTTATTTTTGGAAGGTGTGACATATTTAGCAAGCTCCGTAAATTAAAATAATTTATAGAAAGCAAAAGGCGAAGGGAAAAGAAAAGAACCAAATAAAATTGTCCACGTGGAAGGCGAGGCGGCAGCCAAACTGGGCAGTGGCATCGGGTGCACCAACTTTTGGTACAACCCAAGAGAGAGAGAGAGAGAATCAGAAATGGAAGAAAATCTTTGTGTCCACATAAACTTGTGGCTCACAATCAAATTCACTCGCTGACGTGGCACCCACGCCTTCTTTTAACGGATTCATCGTCAACTTCCCCTCCACACTTCCAAAATTCCTCCTCTGCTCCAACTCTCAACTCTCAACTCCTCTTCTTTTCAGCAAAAGATATGTTGGATTCTAAGGACCCTGCCATCAAGCTTTTTGGCCGRAAAATTCCCCTCTCCGACGACGGCGAATCTCCGGCGATCCATCCCCAACAGTCGCCTTCTGACAAAGATGAATCCCAGCCCCCAAAGGTACAGACAGAGCAGGCCATAGTTTCTATGGAAGTTGTGTTATACTTCAAACCAACTGCTACCCATTTCATCTAATGGTCAACAAAATTTTCTGGGTCGTTTTTACTTTTTCACTTCTTTCCATGACTTCAGTTTTCTGCTGCTTCTGAAAAGAGAGAAAAAAAAAGAAAGCTTTTTTCTTTGTTTGATTACGAGTCTTTCCTGTCTTGTTTCTTCTTCTCCAATTTGATTTGGTTCTACTGTTAGGGAGAAACTGAACATATGGGGTTATCGCGGATTCTCCTTTCTCTGCTTCTCTTTTCCAAATTACTAATTTACTCGAAATGGAAAAAAGTGGGTTTCTCATATATTTACCTAGGCTCTACCTCAATTGGGCTTTTAACGAATAGTAGTCATAATTCAACAATGAAATAATTTCCACCAACTTTCTTTATTTTTCTGGATTTCAGGACGCGACAGTAGATGATCCGAAAACGCCGTCCATAGACGAAGAAACTGAGAAGCCGATTAATGGAAAAACARATAGCGAGACACCGAATTCAGAGAAAACCCTAAAGRAGCCGGATAAATTGCTCCCATGCCCTCGCTGCAAGAGCATGGAGACCAAATTCTGTTACTACAACAATTACAATGTCAACCAACCCCGCCATTTTTGCAAAGCCTGTCAAAGATACTGGACTGCCGGCGGCACCATGAGGAACGTGCCGGTCGGAGCCGGTCGCCGGAAGAGCAAGAGCTCTGCTTCCTACTACCGCCAAATCACAATCTCCGAGGCTCTCGAAGGCGCTCGACTTGAGGCTCCAAATGGAACCCACAAACCAAAATTTATCAGCAATAATAATGGCAGAGTCCTCAGTTTCAATTTGGATGCACCAAATTCAGACCCCGTGGTGGCCTCTGTTTTGAATCTCTCCGAAAACAGAGTATTGAGTAATGGGTTGAAAAAATTTGAGGACAAAGGATCCGACGGCTGTGAAAAAATCTCGAGCGTGTGTTCTATGGGAGTTCAAAGTTCATCAGAGGTGGGATTAGAAGGTAGACAACGAACCCAAGAACCTCCTATCAATGGCTTCCCTTCTCATGTTTCATGTCTTCCATGGCCATTCGTGTGGAATTCCTCTGTTCCTCCTCCAGCCTTTTGCCYTCAAGGAGGATTTCCCTTGCCTTTTTATCCAGCAGCTGCCTGGAACTGCGGTCCTGGGCCATGGAACACACCATGGTTTTCTCCACAAGCTAATTYCTCKKCAGAAAAACCTCTCTGTTCTGACTCAAAATCTTCTCCAAAATTAGGAAAGCATCTCAGAGAAGAAGAGGCCGTTAAGCATAGAAATGGAAGTGTTTTGACCCCAAAGACTTTAAGGATTGACGACCCAAGTGAGGCAGCAAAAAGCTCCATATGGGCAACTCTTGGAATAAAGAACGAATCAGCAATCACTGGGGGAAAGAATCTGTTCAAAACCTTTCAACCCAAGGGCCATGAGAAGGTTCATCWTGTAGCTGAAGCCTCCTCAGTTTTGCAGGCAAACCCTGCAGCCTTGTCAAGATCGCTCGTCTTTCACGAGAGCTCTTGAAGGCATACGTCGTCGACATCAGTTGCTTAGTCTCGTCGACGAGTGGGAAAACCCTTCATGTAGATTAGAAGAATGAGGGTGGGATCTTCAACTCATTCAGTCTGAGTTAGAATTTGCTAACCTTTGAATTATAGAGTATCAGATAACACAGAAGATCAGGAAGAGCCAATCAGTTTCCTAATTTTCTCAGAAGTAGAGCCAAACTAGTATTAAGGAATGCCAGATTATATTAATATCCCCTTTTAACAGTTTTCACTCTATCTGCCTGATTTTACATAGCCATTTGGTGAGCTGCTTGTTATTCACCTTGTAATGTACATATCGCTATATATAGAGATCTGTGAAATACTGACATAGATTGCTGAAATTTTTGTTTTTTTGTGTTGCCTCTTATGGCTTAAAAAAGTTATCTTTTTGCTGAATTTTTCTCAGTTGATCTATAACCTCAGACAGCCACACTGCCTGCCACTGCAGAGAGTATCTTCCTAAAAGTTAAAAATAAAAAGAGAAATGGCAAAAAGACTCAAAAAGCAATTATAAGCAACAAAAGGTGATTCTACTGTGTGGCTTTATGTTGCGCCAAAGCACCAAAAAGCTGCTATCACAACAGCTGTRACAGGATAAGATTGAGAAAGCAGACAGTTGAAGCTTTTCTTTTGGACTACTTTTTCTTCCATTTTTCCCCTCTTCTTTTATATCCAATTCACAAATTAACGGCAACCGTGGTTGCGGTTGCGGTTTAACATCATTTCTAGTGATATGGGACCTTTAGAATAGGATCTAAAAATAAAATCATGCAGGTTTTTTTCTTAGTGGACAATATTATACTATTGTGAAGATAAAGAGAGGCGAAAGAGGATAACGAAAAGATGGATTTGAAATGCTTTTAATTCGAAAAGAAAAGCGGGACCACAGAGAAAAAAAGAGTTTGCCCACGAGTCTCTTTTCACAGAGAATGAAAGATGCCTATTGAACAGGGCAAAGGGGGAAATAGAGTGAGATATTTAGAAGGTAGGAGCAAATGGTGGCCACATTTTTGTTGCACAAAAGATGAGCTAGCTGTTGAAATGGGACCCAAATGCATATAGTGCCATGAATCCTTTTTGGAATTGTCTCTTGCTTTTGCTTTCCTACTTTTTGCTCTTTTTTTTTTCTTTAAAGAAAAAAAAAATTGAAGATTGAAATGAACCTTTTTCTTGGCATGTGTATCCCTAACTTGGGTGTTGAAGTTTGTAGGTAAAGCCATTAATGGGAGTTGGTTTTGAAAAAGAGAACTGGTTTTTTTGGTCCAAGCAAAGCAGAGAAACCCCACTTGGAAAATCACCATAAAAAGTGTAGGCAAAGAACATGGATCTTGAGGCTACAAGTGCCTAACAATAACACCAAAACAAAGCTGTTGTGTGTTTCTTAAATGGTATGGAAAAATGAGGTTGTTTTTGGAAACACTTTAATTATCAATAATCATTCATGTTGAGTATCAAGTGTCTGATTAAGGCCTKGGAAAGACTTGCAAATCAAAATCCAGCTTCCCGCTACGTAAGTTGACATCATTTCTTTAAGGCTTYTTCTCCTTTTTGTCCCTTTTAACATAAAATTTAAAAGACAAATTTTAGTAKCGTTCATGTTTCTTGTTTACTATTAATCAAGAAAAATAGAATTTGCCAAACCGAGCATAGYTCAAGTGGTTAAGGYATATATCTCTGACCAAAAGGTCATAAATTCGAACTCTCACCCAAAAAAAACCGTTTAACTCTTAAATAAAAAACTAATAATTAGTTTATTGAATTTTAATCTTATAATTATCAATGACAGACTACCTTTCTCTTCTTTGTAGTATTTATAATAACATCTTTAAAACTTTATGCTGCTTAACACTAAAATTTTGCAAACTATTTATCCAAATAAAAAATAAAAAAAATAAAATCTCTCTTTCCTCTCTCTCACTTATAATTTATAACAGCCTTCATGGGGGGAAGTGTTCTATAATAAAAAAAAGTCTAATTTCTCAAAATAGCTTTTGAATTTGTCCTAATTTTATTTTTTAAAAGGAAAAAAAAGTCTAATTTTACTGAAGTAGTAAAAAGAAAACTTTGCTGCACAAGTTGGCATCATAACTCCATAACTTACTAACAATTATTAATTTCTTTTTAACTTTTTGTAGTATATACTTAAACCAGAATGCTCAAAACCATGTTCCTTTTCTTTTCAGCCTTTGAAACCTTAAACCCCTTTTTTCCTTGTTTTTTTGGTGACTAACTCATATGGGCATAGTGGTAATATTAAATTAAACTGATTTTAAACTTAATGCCATGGTTCTTTTATTCCTAATTGGTTCAAAGTGTGCAAGCTTTTATCAATATCAAAGAAATTTTTTAATATTTTAATTAAATTTGTCTGCAATATGGATAGTCCCATAATTCCACTACCTCAAATTTTTTTAAAAAATATATATAATTTGAACAATGTTCTAGATTAAGTGCATAACTTTTTTGAAAAGCTAAAATTGGTGGAGGAAAAGGTGTCACATGCAGATATTGGCAGTCAGGGTCAACCCCCCMMYTWAAARKWAWTWWYYTYYWARKWAWTTTTTTTTTGTTAACAATTATTCATTTATTGTTTAGGTGATGAATTAAATAATCAAATTATTTGATTAAACTGAGGTTAATTCAAATTTATGAGCGTGTCACGCTCAATTCAATGTCTGATGTTAATATGAGTTTAGCTTAACGGTAATAATTAGTACATATCTTTAAAATCATTGGTTTGAATCCTCCACTCCACTTGTTGTACTAAGAAAAATCAATACCTCATATAATTGTACTTTAAAATAGTTAGATGTATAATCTAAAAATAAATGATAATACATATCAAATCCATAATAACATTTTTAAAATGTTAGAGATAAAATTACATATTATAAAAGTTTTATAAAATAAATAGAGTAATCTATTCAAATTTATCTTATGGGTTTAGATTTTTAGAGAGATTTTTCTAATTTTTTTGGTACAAGATATATATGGGAGTTGGGGATCGAACTTACARCCTCTTGGTTGTAGATATATGTTAATTATCGCTGAGCTATGCTCGCTTTGGCTAGAGAGATTTATTTAAATTTGATATGATGCTTAAAATTCATTTGTCCGATATTGTATTTCAATTGATCAATGTCCCCCTTTTTTTAGTTCAATGCATATAAAGTGAGAATTCGAATTTATAACTTTTTGATGGATGATATATATCTTAATCAGCTTGAGCTATTCAAATGGACAGAGATATATTTTTTTTTTATCATGGTTTAGTGGATTTAGATAAAAAGAGACTAATGCTTCACACATTAATTTTGGGCCTAAATTAAACCCTAAAAAAATCTCAGAATAAAAAAGTTTATCATGTTTTGACTTGGGACATTGTCTTCAACTTTGATTAGTTTAATTCTCAATTCTATATTACGATTAAAAAAAACAGAAGAAGGAACGGGAGAAAATAGGCTCCAAAATCCAAATATGCTTAATTGAATTGAAAGATTATGAAAGAAAGTGAAAAGAAAAAAGGTTGACATATAGTGAGTTGGGTTTTGGTCAAAGGGTGAGTGGGACACGTGTGTGGCAACTAACCAAAAGCATCCAATAAAAAAATATTATAGTGCGTTTCCTATGGTTTTAATTAAATTATTTCATCAAAATAAAAAATAAAAACACTTCCCCTAGCTATATATTTTGAATTTGAGTGTGTTCTTTATAAAACAAGGTTCAAATTTGTTGTACCCCCTCCATAAAGCATCTCTCTTTTTCATCAATAAAATTAATGTACTTGTATGAAACTTCTCTTTCCAACAAACACCAATTATATCAAATATATGRTTATTATTTATATGCTTTGTAGTTTGATGATTCACATATCTATTTTTTTTATCGCTTGCTCCTATCGTCTTTTTGATGTGGTATCAATATTGATTTCTAAAAAATGTACTTAAATAGTGATGGTCGTTATGCAACACTCCATCTTCAAGAAGTGATGATATTAGATTTAATTTGTTTGAATATCATATCATTAGGAGACATCATTGGTTGTTGAAAAAGGAATAGAAAAGATTATTTCAAATCAAAAATTAACTTCAATGGAAAAAACGAGGATGAACCCCACTAAAGTGAGACTAACAAGTATCACAACGAGGTGATTTTTTTTTTCTTTTTGAAATGACGAAGATACATAATTACCTTCAAATCCAACTCTCTTCATACTATTTATATGCGATCATTTCTAGCGGTATGTAATTTCTAACCATTTATTAAACATATTAATAGTTTTTTTATTATAATATTATAACTCAAACAAGGAGTGGAAATTCGACATACCTACATTTTATATGAGAAATTACAATTAGCGTCCTTCATCGGTTGAAGAATGTTGAAGTTTTTTTAGTACAATATGTGGGAGTGAGGATTCCAACTCACGATATTTTAGTTGAAAATAAGTATATTAACTTGGTTGAAGTTATTGGCAAAGGAATTTGATCTAATATGATAAACAATGGAAATGAATTGAATTTGATAGGTAATCCCTCATTTTTTGAAACGACGCAAATGTTTAGAGGGCCACCTCCCTATTTGGTTGATAAAGGAAATAAAAGAAATGTGCTTGAAGCCAATTAAGAGACCACTAAGGAAAGACAAAGTAAACATTTCAATCACCTTTCATATAATATTTCAACTTGTGCATTTAGTGAAAAATGTCTAAAATCATAATTAAACTATCTCATCCATTTTTTCAATAAATATTTAATGACCTTTGCAACTGGTTAAGTTATTACAATCTCAACTAAGAGGTGAAATGATTAAATTTCATCCTACATATTTTTCTGAAAAATTATAAAATAGAATTATTATTATTTTCAAACAAATCTATAATTACTAATTGGTCTATTATGCGTGGCATACCAAGTGGTTGAGTTTATTGTTTTTGATACACAAGCAACGCCCAGATGCCTTAGGCTTATAAATGACACCCAACTTTGGGTCACTTTACTGTGCTACAACCCATTACCCATAGCCCATAGTCATAATAGTGCGAGGGGCTTTTCAAAAATTGCTAATTGAATTTTCCTTCTCCAAATTTTAGATTTTAAGGACGCATGTTTCTCGACTGTTTTTGTTTCTTGTTACTTATAAGAAACCTTTTTAAAATTGCGTAGAATTTTTGGAAATGACAAAATCAAGTTTCTTAAAACTCGTTTGTTAACATCCTCGTTTCTCGTTTCTGTTTCTTATTGCCAAAAGAAGAAAAATATGTTGAATGACAAGTACGCTCCCCTTATATTAAAAGCGAAGTTTTTCATCTTTAAAAGGTACMTGATATCTTGTATTTTACATAAGCTCGATTCGATACCAGCTTAAACTTAATTCTAACTTAAGTTTTAGAGTATATGTAGCCGAATATCATATTATAATATTATATTTACGGTTGTTGCTGACATGTYATATGGATTAGAATTATGCATCAATTAGATTGAGATTGGATCCGAAATGTAAATTTCTACGAAGGAGAATTTTGGCGGCCTTTCCCACGCCTTTGYTTAATATGCAGCCCAATGACACGGCGTTCCCGCGCTTTGTTCTTGTAGTTATTACTTTTTGGTTTMAATATACATTTTTTTAATAAGATCTATTTTTATTTTATTTTGGTTTATGTAATTTCGAGAGGTATTTTTTTTAAAAATTTAAGTGTCGATGTCATTAAAAATGTCAAAGTCTATGGGAATATCCTTAAAATATTCATAAAATATTGATGTTGATGAACGTTTTAAAAAAATAATAAAAAAATAAAAATTCATACAAAATATTTAAACTAATAAATATGCATTTCAACATTTTAAAACTAATTAAAAAAATCATATTATAAAATGATGTACACATTAGTGATATTTTGTTGATATTCTTTTATGTTTTGTCCACTTTTTACGATACGGTCTATTCGCCCTTTAAGTTGATGTTGAAACTAGGAACATATTAAAATGTAAACGTATCCATGGAAATTTAAGGCTCATTTGGTAATGTTCACATTTCTTATTTCTATTTTTTCATTTTTAATAAAAAAAATAGAATTGTATAGCCCAACACCCATTAATTGAAGAATAATCAAATAATATTTATATTTATGTAATGTAACAAATTGGAAAGGGAAACACTAAACAATAAACCTGTTTTGATTATTTCCAAAATTTCTATACAATTGTGTGAGAATGTTTAAAAAAATGAGAAATAAGAAACATAATTAGTAGTAAAATACTTAAAATTTTTGAATAAAATTTGGAAACGAAAATATTACCAAATCGGGCCTTGACATCCTTAACCTTTCGAATGGTGATTTACTTTAATTTGAAAATTCTATTCAAATTTAAAATGTAATGTTTCACTTACTCCACTGATCTAAGGTCACAAAAAGAAACGAAAAAAAAGACATAAATTGACTTGGACACACTATTTTAACCTTGAACTTCAATGCAAAATCCATTAAAGCCATTTTAAATTTACTACTGACGAAAGAGTCCCCGGCAGAGACGGGTCGTCCAAGACTCGAGACGATGACGGGGAAATTTCTAATCGCACCTTCTTCAAAAAGTCTCACAAATACACAGCAAACTCGTTCCTTTCACTCGCAAAATTTCAACACGGGAATACTTTTTGATTTATTGTCGCTGTTTCTYTTTAGTTTTCGATGATCGAAAATAAAATTTAGTACGAATAAACAAAATTAATTGATAATAATAGAAGCAATCCATTTTTTTTGTTGGAGTGAAGCTTGGTTGAGCTCCTTAGATTCTAATATTATATCAATTTATAAATTTAAAATGTATATTATAAATGTTTTAACCCAAAAATTGGCAACACTTATGTGTCTTTTAGGATGTGTTTGGCTGGTAAATATAAATTTGAAAATAAATGATTAAATGAAAACTAGAGTTGTATTCTTTGGAGTCAGTATTTTCAAATATATGTTTGATAGTAGATTTGATAATTGAATCTCAACTTAAAAAAATTGTTCAATGTATATTTAATAATATATTTATAAACTATAAGTAGTTACAAACTAAATTTAATATGAACTTAATTAATTTATTTGTAAACTATAATTATTGTTTTATACGGTTATATAATTTAGAATATTTTATATTTTACGTGTTTTAATTTTAATAAACATAAAATGAGTTTATAATATGTAGTAATATATTTATAAATTTTTTTATTATTTTTATATAATTGTGCATCTTAAAAATTTCAAATTCGGAATCTAACAATTTCTAGAATCGCATAATCTAAAAATAATTTTAAAAAACGAATGTCCAAAATTCTGTGAAACGCGTATCTTGATTGAGTGAATCTGAAAGCAAAAAACAGATTCGGATTTTCAACCAAACAAACCCTTAATATTCCAATTTGTCAGGAAGTTTCGCCGCAGATTCCAAATTCAGGGTAGCTTAAGAGTAATAACACTGTATCTTGGCGGAAGTTTAATGGCCAAGACTTGACCCCAATAGAATCATTAACAAGTATTCATTCTCTTATCGCTATATAAATATCAACCCCATCCGAGCTCTTCTAATGTCTTGTGCTCGCTGCTCAATTAGCTATAGTTATTATACATATATATAAATCAAAATCTACTTGTTCATCCTTTCTTCACTCTTTCGAAGATGGAACCAATTGATGACATTGAATATGCTGAATCCATTTCGGCTTCTGAGATTTTGCTTCTGATTTTTCTTAACATTGTACTTGAACACTTCTTTTCAGGTTTATTGTACATTTTCATACTCTGCGCCGCGTTCCTTTTTTATCTGTGGAAATCTTGGGTTGCCCACCGCAACTTCGTCCAACGCCTAGACGCGGCTGATTCTGCCACCTGCATGCGAAGTGTTCGACAAAATGCTTATGAGGAGCATTACCCCACAGAAATTGTGGACGTGCCCATTAACGACACACGAGAAGTGAAACTGTCCATCGAAGACGTGAAAACCATGATGGAGGCACTTGATCGTGAGCATGACTGTAACAATGAAAATAATAATCTTGGGTTGAGTGCTGAGATTGAGGGGCTGTTTGAGGAAGAAGTGAGTTTGGGGGAAGTTAAGGAGGCTTTTGATTTGTTTGATGAGAACGGTGATGGGTTTATTGATGCAGAGGAGTTGAAGAAAGTGTTGTGTGCCATGGGATTTACAGTGGCTTCAGGAATCGACGAATGCAAGAAAATGGTAAGTGTGTTCGACCGTAATGGAGATGGGCGTCTGGATTTTGAAGAATTTGCAAAGCTTGTTGAACAAAGCTTTTCTTGAAAACTGCTTTCTCTCTCTCTTTAAACTAAGTCCCATATGTATATAGAACTTCAAAAATAAGTATCTTTAGTCAAGCATTAGTCATAAGAGACTGGATCATTTGTTCCAAGAACATTCTCAAACCTCTCGTTTGGTGTTCTTGAGTTTTTAGTTTTTCCAGTCTCTTTTTTCTTTTTTCTTTTGTTTTTTTTTTTTAAAAAATGTTCATCACGAATGTGTGTGGAAACTGGTATCTTCAACCAACTGTATTGAAAATTTAATCAACTTGAAATGGAGTTTCTTTTAATATTATTTTTGTAGCATTACAGTTCAAATATGGGTAGAGATTCAAACCTACCATAAAAGTTTGTAAATTAACAATGGATAGTTGTGTAATTTGTCAAAATAAAGTCATTYCACACCTAAAACGATAAAATAGAAATTTCTTTATTAGAAAGTATAAATATATAATCCAGGAAAAAAAAGGTTAGGCCCTCTAAATTCTGACAAAACGCACAGCTGCCTGTTCTTTGTCTCCCGCGAAAATTGCTCGGAAACTAACTAGGGCATGACATGAGCCTTTCGTAGATTCTCTCGTCCGCTTGCTCTCCTTCCACTGGTCTATTTCTCTCTAATCTCAATTTCTGTTGAATCATTCTTAATATCAGCTTCTGCATTCGATTGGATTCATCGTCGCAAAAATCTCTTGCCTCCGATCCATTTTTCGGCCCCTGCCGTCTGCGTTCGACCGGTTCTCAAGTAGTTTTCTGTAATGCCCCTCGCTTGCTCAGAATCAGATTATACTTCTCCCCTCCTCTGCTTCCAGCTCAATCTCAGCCTCAGAGACCACTGTCTTGATTGAGCTCTCTCTCTCGCCATGCTCAAGCAATACCTGCTTTACTTTTGATTTGCTTGTCRTCGAGCGCCTGCACTGTTACTCTCGATTCGGGTTTGTACTCTCTGTACAGGCGGTTTTAATTGATTTCTGGTTTCTGTTTGTGCTTGCCAGGGGATTAATGTTTCCATGGACTCTATAATCTCGATCCTGTGTCATTTTCGAAAGCAATGCGTAGGCTTTTGTTCGATATCGTGGTGGTTGCTTTATCTTTCTTGTCATTGAGAATTCTTTTTACCTCACTATATTCCATTGTCTATCGTTTTTGTTTATTGCCGCTTATATAATTCTTATGTGCCTGAGATGGCTAATATTAATCTCCATTCTAAAAATTGTTCGTATGCTGGAATCGTACTTTTTTTTCAAAAAATTTATTTTAGGTCTACGATTGAACTAATGTAGGGGACTAGTTAGGAATATGATTTTGATGTGATTTCCAATCTGATTGCTGACAGTCACATCTTCTCACCCTGGATTTGTAGGTTTAAATACCACGAGATCCATTTAAACATTTAGTTTGTTAATAAAAAAAATCTAACAKTTTCTATTTACTCGAAAATCAAGAAGTTTCAGTTTGGAGACCAGTTGCAAAGCTATGGATTTCTTGAGTTATTGATGAAATTTCTGGTGTACAATTCTATGGCTAGGCTAACATTTTATTTTTAAAAGGCACGGTGAGTATTATTCCTGTAGGCATTCCTTGTTTTAAGAATTGTATTATTCTTTCAGGAAAGAGTGAATATTGCCACGCTATTTTATAATGTAGTTCTTACCAGATTAATTTTGAACTTTTTCTTGTAGAAGAAGATAAATGCAAACAGAAGCCTTTAACCCTTTGATGCACATGCTTCTTTGTGATGCAGACAGTCATAGCAACCCAATTGAAGTTWACTTCTTTTTTGAAAATAGGAGAAGAAGAGGGATCTTATTATTACATTTTTGGCTTTCCAATGATGGTATATCAAACAAGAATCATTGGACGTCCTTTGCTCAATCTTGTGAGATTGAAAGGTTTTCCTATTCTGCGGCAACTACAGTTGGAAGAGCGCTTACTTCGAAACACATCAGATAATTGGTGTATCATGAATGATGGAACAGATAATCCAACTGTTGTGATGGGCGTTTCAGGGTACATACCATGCATAGTTGTTCTACTTTGAATTTTGCATGTGTCTCAKGTTWCTATTTATTGAAAGATTTTATTCTTCTTTTTTTATGGCGTGGGTAATTATATGGTGAATATTGAAACTTATGCGTCACAGTTTGATGATACATATATGTATATTCAGCTAGGTCCTCTGGGTGGTATACAAATACTTATATTTGTAGAATTTGAACCATTAAATCATCTATTAAAGTAAAACTATCTTTATAAAATAATAGAATCTATCACTACAAAGATAAAAGTTGGAATGAGGTTTACAATTTGACTAAGTTTCATGGTTCATTTTGGTGTTCCCTCTCTAAGTCATTTAGTCATTACACCTCCTTTATAATCCACCCAAGTTGGCCAACATTTTGTAAATTTATTTTGGAGGTGCATGGTTAAAATTTTGTTGTAACCTTTCACCAAATCAATAAAATGTTTGTTTCTGTACACAAAAGCTGCTTTTAAGAACTGTTTTTAGATGTTGAAGAGTTGCTTCAATTCCTTGAACTGGCTGTATTGATCAGTTATAGAGAAACTAATTGGAAATGTAGTATTTAATCTACTAAATAATAGAATCATCTCTTGATATGGTTTAGGATCTACTCTATGCTAGTAATAAGACTTGACTATCAATTTGGTTTTGTGTTTAGTCTTGTAGTGGGAAACTCTCAATTTATAATTACCATGTTCTAAATGTTTTAAGATCTAACCTTATCCATGAGTTTCATTATAGTTTTTACCTATTCTTATATGAAACTGTCAAATGTAGAGACCTGCTAGCAGTCAAAATTCTGGGTCATCTGGTCTCTTCTATTTGACTTGTACTTTAGTTATTTCATTCTGAAGATTATTGAATTCTGCATAGGAAACCTGATGAGCTCCTTGACATCAAATCTGTGCTAGGAGATCAAATTCCAGTCATCAGAAGGTTTTCAGGGGGTGGAACTGTTATCGTTGATCATGACACAATATTTGTCACCTTCATATGTAATAAAGATGCCGTTGCCGGACTAAAACCATTTCCTCAACCTATCATGTCCTGGAGTAGTCTAGTATATGATAAAGTATTCCAAGGAACTAATTTTTATCTTCGGGAAAATGGTAGGTAGATTGAACTCTTTAGAATGAACACCATTTCAACTTATTCATATATCTCTGCTTGCATTCAATTATGTATCAGATTAAAAGCTTGTACATTGACTTTTTGTCTTTCCTGGATTAAGATTATGTCTTCGGTAACCACAAGTTTGGTGGAAATGCTCAGTCCATCACTAAAAGCCGGTGGATCCACCATACTTCTTTTCTGTGGGACTATGAGGTTGGGAATATGGCATATCTGAAACATCCTAAACGGGCTCCTGATTATCGTGAGGTATGTCGTACTCTTCCTTGCATTTTTTTTTTCTTTTTGCCCCAAACTGATTTCATGTCCCATCTGCTTCTTTTTCCAACGCCGAGCCTTGCTACTGCAATTGAATATCCAATTATATTTAATGGCCCTGAGACAAATAAATATAGTAAGAGCTTGACAATTGCTATATCTCTATCTCGTAAGATCATCTTGAGGCTCCAATTGGGAATATCCATGTGTTGGTTTTTGAGTTAAAAACATTTTGGACCCATTCCAAAAAGTTGAGGTTGTATATTTGTCCAACCAAAATGAATCCTTAGACTTATGTGTTTTATAATTCTTATTCAGGCAAGGAATCATTTGGATTTTTTATGCCGCTTGAAGGACTACATGCCAAGACAGGTATTTATTGATAAAACAATAGAAGCAATTGAAACTCAATTTGCTACAAGTATAAAGCAATTTGAAGAATGTGAACATTCTTCGACTGGAAACTATAGTCCTACAACAAGGATGCTGACACAGCAAGAATTGGAAACAGCTGCCGGTTGCGGATCGCAAATACATAAGCTTGATAAATTCTTGGACGTAGCAATTTAATCAGTAATTCTTTTAAATAATCACGGTATGGCTATTTTTCCCAAATAATTAATTACACATACCCTTCTTTTATATTAAATTCGTAATGAATTCCAAGTCCCAGCATCAAATATTCTTGTTCTTGCCTRTTATCATTGAATTAGCGTGCCTACAACCTAATTCAAGTCACAGTATCATTTAACAGAACTCTCAAGGTATTTCTCTGTTCAGTAATTCTCTCTCTTTTGTGCATTCTAGTTATATAGCTTGTTGAATTTCTAAGGTTATGGAGCCAGATTGCCTCAATTTGTTGTATAACCAAAAATGTTATACATGCGGGTATCTCTTACCGTTGCCTGTTTTTMCTTGAAGTGGAAAAATGTAATTTGGCTATTTGTTAATCAAAAGTCATGATCACATCTAGTGTTAGGACTTCCTAGTTAGTTTAGCAATTCGTCAGCTTGGCATGCAATTAATTGATGATTACTTGCTCTTTTAGTTTTAGCATTACCAAGTAATCTCCGTTTTAGGCTTGGAAGTTTTCAGTACTTAATAACTGGAATGTCCTTCAGATTTATTTATTTACTTACTTTTTAGTATTTAGTACGAGGATGGGGATTCGAACCTATGATCATGTTGGCGAATGTCCTTTAAAGTTGGATGAATGATATAGTGATGAAAATTCTAATTAGAGATGTTGTAAGATGGTAGATTACACTTGTCTTCTAGCGTCTTAGATCCTAGATAGTACAATTTAATCATGATGTAATCTCACTCTCGATACCTGACTTTGTCTAACATACTTAACTTTTTTCTTACCCTTTTTTTTTTTTTTTTTAGTGAATGCTATGATACTACTAGAATGTGATGGGTGCTGCGGGGTATTATGTCCATATGAGTGTTCACTTTTGATGTTAATGTAGCCAGAGAGGTGGTTGTTCAATGAAAATTGAGCTCCAATTGTAACGTGAAATATGATTTGGTAGTTTGGCCACAAATGATTGTGGTGGCTGGCAGACATTTAGATCCAGAGTAATGAAATGGTCTGGTATCTTTTTAAAAGAAAAATAAAAAACAAAAAACAAAAAATAAACAATAGAGGAGAGTAAACATCAATTGGTAAGCGTTATGTTTATATTTTATCATGTTTAGGTTGATAAATGATTATATAGTTGTAAATGAGCAATTGTTAGATATAACAAAAGTATATAATATATTGATTACCGAAGGTAATAAGTGATTAATAAGTTTTCCAAGAAGTGATATATTTGTGATGACTTTTTAAGTAATGCTATATCTGTCAATTTGAGAAAAATTCTTTTTTTTTTTTAAAATCATTTTAATGAAATTGACTAAATTGGTTGCACGACAAAAATTGGTTGAAATCATTGTGATTGACTGCAAAATTAACAGAATGTATTCAAATTACATTCCCTTGGAAACTACCATAGGAAAGGCAGCCCCCTCATGCTAATATAGAAAAAAGATCCTCATAATGTAAGGGTCCAGGGTCTCTATGTGATTCTCCTCTCGACTAGGCTGAATCGAGCCACCACTTAGAATAAGAATGACTCAGTTTACATGTATCATTTGATGAAAGCAGTCCAGGCAGTCGCCTCCTCGAAGTGGCTTGCCCCTCCCACAATACATTGCTCCTCCYAAAAATTTCTTTCCCACCTTTTAGCGTTCTAGGCCCTAAAAAAAAGAAAGAAACCGAAATTAAAAAGAAAGAAAGATAAATTAGGCTATGTTTTTTTAGAGAGGTTGTCTTCTCTTAGGCCAACAATCTTTGGGCTTCCCTATTTTTTGGGCTTCATTCACTCGTCTACGTGGATTCAATTTTGATAATTTAATTTTACCAAAAAGAATATTTTTCAAGAAATAAATGTAGTTAATTCATTTAATATTTCTTGTGACATAATTGACTTTAAGTATAATTAGATTGGTTTTAGTCTTGAAAAACATTTCTTAAATATTGTCAATCTTAATAATATTTTGTAGCGATATTGTTAATTTAGAGTTGATGTAAGCCTATGATTAAAAAAAAAAAAGTTGATGTAGAAATTTTATATTTTGTTTTGAAGTTCTTAAAGAATAATTATATTTATACTTTAATTTTATGTCTGAATTATGTCTATCTAAAATCATGAAGTTTTAAGCAATCTTCTCATTTGTCTATTATCTTAAATAAATTGACATATCATTTTTTGATTTCACATATTATGAAGCAGAATGAACCGTTGATTGAGAAAAAAAAAATTGGTTGGGTCAGTTTGACCAAGCTTTTCAATGAAATAATTCTACCTAGGCCGAAATACATTAGTTAAACAATATAGAAAAGAAAATAAAAAATGAATGATTTGGAGAGGGGGGGTGGGGTGGGGGTTTTGTAGTGAAAAAAAGAGTATTTATTGATGAGGCGATTGCTGAATTGCCCAAACAATTTGCAATTTGGTGCTGATTGGTGGTTTGTCATTTTCACAGCCGAAATCTTAGGCTGACCTTTCGTGAGATTGTGTAAAGCAAAGCATTAGCATGCTCTCCTTTGTGTTCGTTCAATTGGCAATTGCCATTACCTTCCTTTCCTGTTTTACTGCCCGCCTTCCCTTTTTCTCCCTCTCCCATGTCCTTCTTCTCCATTCACTTCCCTTTCTCTCTCTCGGTGCGATTCAATTCGTGCCTTCCCCTCTTTTACTAATACCCCATTTCCCCTTCGATCCTTCTCCCCTCCTCAATCCAACCTGATTTCCTCCGATTGTTCTTCACTGCCGCTTCTCTCAGCTGCCCAACTGCGTTTTCGATGCTTTTTCCAACTCGGCGAGTTTGAATTCCAGGGATACCCACCCATTCTTCTCGTCTCCCCTTATAATGGGAAGGGTTAAGCTCAAAATTAAGAAATTGGAGAGCACTGGCAGCAGGCAGGTCACTTTCTCCAAGAGAAGGCATGGCATTATGAAGAAAGCTCGAGAACTCGCCATTCTCTGCGATATTGACATTGTTCTCCTCATGTTTTCGCCCACTGGAAGGCCCGCGTTCTACCAAGGTGAACGCAGGTACTATAATATTCCACGACCCACAACGTTTTCTTTCTTKCACCTGCTAGATGTTAGTGATTCTAGTTTTTAGCAACCCACATTATGTAGAASCAGTAGCATATTTCGAAATCTGTAAATCCTTGGAATTTACGGGAATTGGGAAAACATAGATCATTGATTCATCACTGTAGTATCTATAATCAGTTTGGATTGTCAATAATCTATAATCTATAGTATCTTTTTATCTGGGAGGTTTAGTCGCTATAATTAAAAGGTTCGTTGTGGTCATTTAGGAAGAAATTAGACTTTTTGGGCATTCCAATGTCCATATGATGCATGATTGGTTACGGGAGTGCCTATATCATGTGGCTTATTTCGAAGAGAATTAGAAATCACTCTACAAATTACAAATTAGAGCTTGAAAGGATAACATATTAATTCTGTGTCGTATGATCAATGGGTATCTTCAAATTTTCAGCACCATCGAGGAGGTCATTACAAAATTTGCTCAATTGACTCCACAGGAGAGGGCGAAAAGGTACAAGAACCTCTCCCCTATGATCGTGACCCAATTCCTTTGCAAACTTTTTCTTCTGCAATGTGGTAGCATAAATGGCTAATTGATTTACATTTTTTTGGAACAGGAAACTGGAGAGCCTTGAAGTAAGTCTCTACATGTCTCTCTCTCTCTCTCTCTCTCTCTCTCTTGAAATAATTTTATTTTGGTGGGGGATAAGTAAACAATGATTAAGAGAAAGGGGAAATAAGGACTTTATTTATTTATTTTTTTGAAATATTTTTATTTTGGTGGGGGCCAAGTAAACAATGATTAAGAGAAAGGGGAAATAAGGACTTCATTTTTTCTTTTTCTGCCCGCTTCTGTCGTACAGAATAGTTTTGAATTCTCATCTCTTATACAAGTGTACTTATTTGTTTGCATGTTCTCTTTGAGCATATAGGCGCTGAAGAAAACATTTAAGAAGTTAGACCACGATGTAAACATAAAAGATTTTGTGGGTTCAAGGTATTTGTTTATATCTGTCAAATGTTCGTTGTATTTACTGTTGAATTTCATTACTAATACTATGGATCTGACTATTATTTTCTTTTTGTCTCATTTCTTGCAATATCTTTGCAGCTCTCAAGATTTTGAGGTACCAAGCATTTTTTATCATTAATTTTCACAAATCGAAAATAGGTTTCTGCATTTTATTAATTTTATATAATTTATCAGCAGGAATTGACCAATGAAGTTAGCATGTTGCGTGATCAGATTGCCGAAGCACATAAGAGACTGAGGTGCACCTTTGGAGCTTTTGTTTTTAAAGTATATAGCCTTTTCTTTTTTTGGCCTTGCAGATTATTGTTATCCCTTTGCAGATGCGCTTGTAGAAAATATATTTAATTAAGAAAAGTGTGGATTAGGTTTTTATACTCATAATAAGTTTAGTATTTAATCCATTTAGACCTAGTGTCTACAGGCCCGATAAGTATAAGCAACTTTTTCTTTTGTTATATCATGCCTATGATCAAATGGTACATGTTGACACTGTCTTTTTTAATCTATGGTAGTTTTGAAAAATCCTTGGTCGATATTTATTACAAGCATGGAGACTGATAGAGGGGTAAAGGTGGAGGTCTAAATAGGATATGGCAGATGATTCTCTTCCAATTGGTATAGACACCATTTTCGTTCAGTGAACTATTGCCAGCTTAATTATGCATCTAATCTGGTCCGCAAATATTAAAATTGGACAGAAGTGGTAAAATCTGAAACCACAAGATTTTGAGTCCTCAAAGTGAGCTAAAAGAAGTCTAAGTTTGTTACTGGGCTATTGCTATAGGCATGATCACATGCATGTTTAGTGTCGGGTATGGATTCCATTCTGTTTGTATGTTGATATTCTAGCGTTCTTGTTATCCCTTCAGTTATTGGAGGAATCCTGATAATATCAACAATATAGAACATCTGCAGCAGATGGAAGATATGATAAGGGAGTCGCTAAACCAAACACGTCTACACAAGGTATGCTACATGTGTTCTAGTTGGATAAATCAAAACAAGCATTTTTGTCCGTGATTTCATGCCTTTGGTCTAAGGATATGGTTTATACGTCTTTTGGCTTGATACTTAAATCAAAACCCATTGGCTGCATCATACTGGCATCAGTTTGGTCTTATGTACAGGTGTTTTTAAGGACATGCTAACTTATTTTATAGTGCATCTCTTGTGGACAGACCCCATGTTATCTATGTTTCTTACGGTTCTATGTTATATGTGTGAAGAAGTTGCTAGTGGGGCTTAAACAGGTTCTGAAATTTGGCAGGAAAATTTAAGACGACACCAACTACTGTCACAAGAGTTCACTAGCCAGGTAAGAGCAAAACTTTTCTTAATCATTTTTACAAGCATGCTTACATTTGAATATCTTGATAGAGTCAACATATTTTCATTTACCACAGCTTCAGAGTGGGATGTCTTTACCTTTGATAATGGACGAAATGCAAGCCGCTCAACCCCTGTTATGGCTTCCCAACTATGGCACTCAACAGATTACATTACCAAATGATCCTAACTTTCTGCAACCAGGGTGAGCCTACAATGGATTAGCACTCTGAGATTAATGTGTGAATGCTTGTAATTACGTTGTTGATTTGTGCAATCATATTCATGAAAATGAAAGCTGGTTTTTTCATCAATACATGCCATGTGTATAGGGTAATAAGATAAAATGGTTTTCTGCTGACAAAATCTGAAAAATGCTGCATGATATCTCTGTCCATGTGGGTGATTTTATTACCCTTGAATTTATACTGGGGACTGTCTGCAGAGATGTTGAATGCTCCATGGCTACATCGTTTCCAACCTATCCCAGTTACTTCAACCCTGGGAAGCAAATTGAAGTTGGAATATCTGGGCCAGTTGATAGCTTGCCACATGGTGATGGTGCTTTAAATGAATTAAGTGGAACTTCTTGCTCAACACTGCAACTTGGTGAGCAATATACATATCCTACATGTGATGGTTCCAACTTCCAAGATGATAAGAGACTGAAGCTTGATATGGAGATGAACCTACATGCCAATTGTGTGGAGAATCAACTAAATGGCAAGTTGGAGCTCTCTAGATCTCTATTTGATAATGAGCAGCATCATTGGGCTTCTATTCCGGGGTGTAGCATTCCTATGTACCAAAGCAATGGGTACCACCATGTAGGTTCTCTTTTAACTGCTTACTATAAAACTTAACAAAGTCCAGTTCATTTAAACTTATTGGACTTTCTGTCCGTATTTGTATTTCAAAAACATTAAAGATGTTTTAGACATTAATATACTATCCCTGCTTAATTAGGACAGAACTATTTGTATTCCATGTACCAAAGCAGTGCATATTGCATACCACCTGTCTTGTCTGATAACCTCAGGCATTTGCCTCCCTTACAAGAGAAAACCTCGCAGCTCCAAAAGCTCTGAATTGGGATTCATTTGCCTTACCATTTATCTGAGACATGATAGTTTTGAATTCCTTAGCCTCTTGTAGTGACTCAGAATGGATAATATTTTCACTCATTTCAGTTTTTATTATTTGATATGAACTCTAATATTTATGTTTCAATCCTTTAACGATTCCATCATCTCTTGCAGCAACCAAATTGATTCTATCAAATTTCACCAGTAATTGGAGGGTAACTGACTGAAGAATCGTACCTCTCGATTGATGTGGTCAACAATTTTGTTGGAATAGCATCCGTCTCCCAATTGCCAGACGAAATTATTTGATATACAATGAGATCAGAATGATCTTATGCTCCTCATTTTGCCGTTTAACCAATATCCTCGACTTGTAAATACAAGATATACGAGATCAGAGGTTGGTTTTTAGATTAGATTTTCATTTTTTTTTTCCTCCTCATGGAGAGCTGTAACATATTTGGGTTTTCTGGTATCCTTAGCTGTACATGGATGAACTCTTGTAAAACATGGAAGCAAATTTCATATTTATATCAAGTTTCGAGAAAATTAAAGAAATGGGTGTGAAGTGTGATAACACAATCTTTCTTGCTCAGTTAAACCAAGTTGCGTACTTGTACTAGATTTATATAAACTGCCACCATCCTGTACACTGATATTCCCATGTTTACAATCACACAGTTCACATCTTCTTGCACACAGATTTTAGTATCCTATCCCCTTAGTGTTTGAATAATGGTGTTGTGCCATGGGTCTGAAATGTGCTGCAAGAAGTTGTCAAATGGACCTTTGCCAGTCACGTTGTGTTGAACAATGAATCCCAAGAATGCCAACATTGCCAATCTCCCTGCAGTTGTACCGAAACTTGATTAGTTGCATCATTTTACACGTCGTTAAGAAATTTTAGCTAAGTTTGTTTCTGTGACATTTACCATTGGCTATCTCCTTTTCCTTGGCCTCAAGAGTTGGTTCAAAGTTGAGTGGGTTGAAAATTCCCCCTGGGTATCCAACATCATTTGGTGGCAAGCTGTATYGCTTGAAGATGGGATCTTGGTTCACACTTCCTGGGTTCTTTATGTCCTGCCACCTTCTGATTTCCACATAATGGAACAGAATGAACTCGATCACGAACAGGGTTGAGGATGATGCGAAATACTCGGCTTTGCCAGCATCATACCATTTCGGTACGTTGATGATTCCTATACTCGTGAAAACTTCAGGCAATAGCATGCCTGCAACTCCAAGCATTGCCCACCGGCCATTCACAAGCTCTGCCTGCACATACCATCTCAAATTCTCAGGATCCTCTGCAAGTCCCAGAGGATCAAACCCATTGTCACCTGCAAGACTGTAAACAGAAATGTCATAAGTTTGTTTGTTTAATTCAAATCTCAATTTCCAGATTTCTTGTGTTTGATATAACTTATACATTCAAATCTCAATTTCCAGATTTCTTGTGTTTGATATAACTTATACCTGCCATCAAGGTAAGCTGGCGATGGCAAACCCGGTAACCACTCTCCTTTCTTGGCCTCAACTTTGAAATAACAGGGCAATGAAGAAGCTGTTGGCTTAACAGACAAAGCTCTGTTAAATTTTCCAGAAGACCCAGAAAGAAACCTTGATCTCGAGGCGCATGGTCGGAAGACAGCAGCCGAAGCCTGGGTCATGGCAGTTGCCATTTTTCCAGCAAGAAAATGGTCTGGGGTAGAACAAGCTGGGTTTGGCTCAAGTTCAAGAAGTGTATTTTGTGCATGCCTTTGTAATTCCCATTTAAGTTTATGGTGTTCATTTGTTGTTGGAAATCAAGGGTTGGAATGGAAGATGTCTTAGGATCCAATGGCTGAGATGAGCTAATGAGTTTTTGGATGAGCCAATTGGATTAAAAGAGCCTTATCCTTTTATCTTAGGGGTCCACTGCCATATCCATAAATCTAGATCTTTGATTCTGTTGGTTGAAGAAAGATGGTGTAGGCCAACTTTTAGCCCATGATATGAACAAAGATTTTTCCCACAAAATGGGAAATATCTTACCATAAAATGGATGGCTGGCCATACAATTTAGAAAGAACATATTGATATTTTGAACAGTTTGTAGTAAATCACTATTAGATTAAAACGTTTTAGTAGTCCGATATAAATAATTTTAAGGTCAAATAACAAAATTAGTCGTCTGTGTCTTTGAAGAACTTTTTTTTAAAAAAATCCACTATGTTGTTCAACTTCCAATTTTGATTATAATATATATCGTTATGGTYAACGTGGTTACTTTACTAAAGGAGTRGACTTGTTTGATAAAATAAGGTCAAATGAGACTAAGAAAATTTGGTTTAAATTGAATTCCACTACCTTCTTCCATCAATATTTTAGCCTGTATGACCTTGTCTTAGTTGGTGGCTTACTCTGTTATACATGCTACATCCTCGTCTTTTTTCTAGTACAATAAATATGGGGGAGAGTTTGAACCTCGAAACTCAAAGAAATGAATAAAATTTCTAGTTAACTATTAAGTTACATTTCATAATAAAGCCTAAGGGACATAATTGAAACTTCTAAAACTCAAAGTAATAAATACGCCTACTATCCAACTTTATGAAAATTTAACATCATTTTAATACTTTAATATATTCTGAAATTAAGAAAGACCAAAAGTTAGTGGATGTTTATACTTAAAAAAAATTAAAATAAGGAAAACCAAAACCGTGAGTTAATTTTTAAGTGATTTAGTGATGTGGTTGGATTTGTCTTTTACAATGGCATAACTTAGCTCAAATTTTAGAAGTCCAAAAATGAGGCTAAATTGGGCCTATTTAATGGTATTGTTCCAACAACATTATTCCAATTTTTCCTATCCATTTAATTTGAATCCAACAAGCARAGTCTACTTTAAACACAATCTTTTAGGGAAGAGGGAAAAATGAGGAAAAAAAATTATTTTTAAATATTACAATTCGGTTGGATTCTTTTTAAATGTATTTTGTCATTAGCTAAACTCTAAAGAGGCCCTCCTCAACAAAATTTTTTATAAATTTATTTATTCAGTAAATTCAAAATTAAATATACCAAATAAGAAAGGAAAGGAGGAAGCTTTACATATATATTAGTATTCATAGACAATGACTTAGATGGAAGCTAGTCACTCATCTTAAACCTARATGTCTATCTTATATAATTAACGTTTACTCTATTAACTTTTTATCAAGTGAATTGTTTTCCAGAAAAGCTTTGTCCAAACGACCACCCAGAAGGTGCAACGTTGTAAGAGACAATCGAGCGACCATCACTGGTGGTGACCTTAAAGGAGAGACTTTGTCCCACAAGGTAATCGTTGCTCTGCCAGTTCTGACCCCAATTCCTCGTCAWTKCTCTCCAACTAGTTCTCGACCCTTTAATGGAAACCGCATGTACATCTCCCGCACCACCCACGTTGCTTACCAACACCAAATTGAAGTATGGATTGCCCTCGATCTTGAACTTAATGCCTCCTCTCCTCATGCATCGCACCCTGCACRTACCATAGTTAACTACAGTTACTAACTACTTATGTTTCTCAACAACTTGAAACATAAAAACAGGCCCGTTGCATTACCATACCTTCGATAAGCCACGGGGACGACACCGGCAATGTATTGAGCAATCGTCTGGAAGGCGGGCTGGGAGAGATCGAAATGGTGGAGGGAAGGGTCGCACCACCCACCGGGCGGACAGAAGTTGGTGGTGGTGACCACGACGGAGCCCGGGAGGCACCATTTTCGGTCATTCACACACTTGACCTCAAAGCAAGCTCCGCAGCTCAAGCCATCATCGAACAAGGCTGCACTCAGTGCAGTCGTTTTAGTCCCATATCCCTCGCTGTATACGTTCCCATATCCACAAGCCCCACCTGCAAAAAAAGAAAAACAACTCAATTCAGTGAACAAAAATGGTAAACAAATCAATAGAAATAGAGAAAGGAGAGTTTTGGTTAGTTATAATATATACATACCCAAAGTACCAGAGGCATCGGGGCCTCCATAGAAAGTAGCATGAGCACCATTGATCCACCTTCCACCATATCCACCAACCAATGAGCTCCACCATAAACAGAGAAACCCCACTAACAATAACAATACCCCAACAAATCCCATTATAAATCTCTGCACTAAGCACAAATTTAGAATTTAAATGGAAATCCCACGTATAGAACAGCACCAAGTTTCAATTTTTTTAATGTGAGAGTGAAGATGCTAATTGTTGGGGTTTAATAAATAGGCCGCTGCTTCGGGGGAGGATGTTGGCATTTAGAACTCTCCAACCCTGCTCAAACCACGAAACAAGTMTTGCAGGTCTTAGAGATGATGTCACAATACATACCTGTCACGAGTTATGTTAATAAAATTTTTTAACCTAATTCGTGACACTTGTACATTATGATTAATAAGTATCTTATCTATTTAGTAACATTCGAATTGACAAATTTTCAGAATTAATTGAGATTGGACTTTGATTTAAAAATACTTGAAATGCATTTGTCAAAGACCATAGTTTTTAGCAGGAATTACAAAAGCAGTAAAAAAAAATGTATTTATATCTATAACATAGGTTTAAAATTTTACAAAAAGTAACATAATTTACAAACTAATCATATGAGACCAACCACATTTTGTGACATTTTTGAAAAAATAAAAATAAAAAGTAATGATATTATTTATTGTTTTATGACATTTCATATACTTTTCTTTTAACTTTTAATTCAAATTCAATATATAATATAAGGCAATTAATGTCTTCTAAATAAAAATAAATAAATTTTAGGTGTTTATGGGTAGGTAGGTAGATCTCTACTTATGATAACCACTAAAAAATTGACGATTTAGAAAGATGAATTCACGAATAAAATAGAAAATAAAATAAATAGTTGTCAATTTTTTAATAGTTCGTTTTTTTTAGTACAACATGTGGAGATGAAAAATCGAACTCACAATCTCTTAGTTTGAGAGATATGTCAATTATCGTTTAGTTCGGTTCCCTTTAGTTTTTGAAAAAAATGCTTTTATGACTTGATTTATATGCMTATGTTAGTGTTTAATTGGAAGAGAACCTAATTGATGCCCACCTTGCACCTTCAATCATGGGAGAGTTTCGTATCGAATTAGCTCAATTATAGGCAGACTTTAATATATACCTCTAACGAGTCAAATATGTTAGAATATTTCCACAAAAATAAAATAATAAAATAAAATCTTCATTCTCGAGAATATAATTCTAAAAAGGAAATGGTGGAACAAAAGCAACAAGAAGCTCCTTTTCAATGAAAACTCCTAAATTTTCCTTGTCACTTAATTCTCTCTGTATTTCAATACGAAAATATTATTTATTTTAGATTTAAGTCTACATATTTTATGTCAACGAGCCTAGTTCAGTAGTAACTCGCACATAGTCCTTTTCTTAAAATTTCCATTTTGTAATTTGTTGTATTTGAAAAAAAAAATCCACATAATTTTCTTTTAGACTCTATTTAAAAAATATCAATAGAAATATTTGTTGTTTTTAAATAGTATGGAGAATTTTTCTTTTTTATTTGAGATTATGTTGTGCTTCTTTCAAGTTTAATGAAAGATTGACCTAAAATATTTTTATTTGTCTTCGTTTTCCAAATTAGTTGGGCTGAATACCATTATACCATAGTGGAATTACACATACACTTAGGAAGTAAATGAAATCAAAGACGATATTGATAAAATAAACCCATCAAACTTAGAAATTGAAATTATATAAAATGAGTCAAATTCATAGAAGACGTAGGTTTTACTAAGTATACATCTCGTTATGCTTCAAATATATATGCTCTAAAAAGCAGATTTTGCTTAATAAATAAATGGTGTGTTCTAAAGTGAACGAAATATTTCAAATTAATCGGTACAAGATCATGAAGAGAAGTTTTTTTTTT
>NW_019104497.1:571353-605120 GCF_001995035.1 Momordica charantia
AAGGATCGCTGACTCCCGAGTAATAAAAAAAAAGAGAAATATGAAGATGCAAATTTTCAACTTTGTAAGTATATACTTAAGCAAGCGTAGTGCATAAAATTCCACATAAGTGCAAAARTTATACCCTCTTTGAATTGGAAAAAAAAAATGAAATTTTTGCTATACTACCACAATTGTGTAGTTAGGGTTTTATCTCCTTACATTGGGAGAGGAGTGCTGCTCTAGTGCACCGATTTGGATCTTAAATTGRATAAGTCTCTTTTGAAAAATAAACTATAACCTATGCTCACTAAAACTCCATCGTCCTTCTACGCGTTGTGCATATAGAAAGAAAAATAAACTCTATTCAAGAAAAAAAGTTCTTTTTTAGTAAACAAAAAATGTTATTCTAAGTTGAATTTATAACGTATTTCATAATCTRGTAGAAGTCCCTTTACTCYCCTAACTACCTTTTCTTCTCTATTCACCTCTRGACCATAGAGTTTCATTTCACCAATACGAAGAAGTCTTCTTGAGACTGTTCTATGAGTCACGCCCTCTAGTTGGTACGAAAGACGTTCGGAGGCGAATTCGACCTACAGATAAAATCAATTATCAATGCTAGCAACTTAGAACCAATGAAAGACGCCATGAACAATACAAATGGAAGTAAGTTTAACAATAATGGTAAAGGCACGGTTGATTTATTGTTTTATTGATGAGATATAATGGATCTCATATGGATTTGGTTGGTTTATTAACTAATTATTGAAAATGAAATGACCAAATTCTCCTCCCGATACATGTTCAATCATTGTTGGTAAAAAAAAAAATTAAATAAATAAATAAAAAGTGTGAATTTATGATTTTTGTCTTAATCAAACCTTTTTGATGTCTCACTCTCAAGGCCTGGCCATCCATTGTTCGTGACATGTGCTATGTACGAACACAATGAAAATAGAACCTAGCTAGCTAGCAAATTAAATCTAATCTCATAACTTCTTTTTTTTAAACAATAATCTCATAACCTTTGTTAAACCTACGAAATTATCCTCTTACTGTTTTCTTTTTTTTTTTAATTATTTTTTACTTTTTAAAACATATGCTTTATTCTCCAGCTAAGTCAATGTTAAATTTATCGTTTTAATCCTATTAAATTTAAAATTTGAATAAATGACAACATTACTATATTTTCAAAATAAGCCACGAAAGAAAATCTGTCAACTACAACCATGAAAAAATCAGACTTAGAAACCTCCTTGACAGGCTCCTTGTCAACATACAAGAAGATAATGGACGAAAAAGAGAGGTATCCCATGTCCTAATATTTGAAATCCAGCTTTCAATTGAATCTTTTCATCGAATTTCTCCACTGACAAGGCGAAATGTGAATTGGAAAACCCGATGAGTTGATCATAAAAACCAAACAAAACAAAACCAATGGGCTTTRTATTATACTTTTTCTTCTCTTACAAAAAATATGTCACATGCAAAATATATAAATATATAAATATATAATATATGATGATTATGATGAAACATGAGACGTACCAAAAATCTGTGGGTTACAGCCTACAATACAACTTTCAGTGTCTGCCAAAACCAGTAGGGACATTTTTCCCTTCTCTTCTACTGCTCCCTTTGGCCTTTGCTTTGCTAATTAATTATCACCAAAACGGAAAACCCCAAACACAATATATTTTGCCTTTTGTTTCAAACCATCCCCCACCTCATTTAATGTCTTCTAAAAGCATATTTCATCTTCTGATTGCCATTATTTTTTTACTATACCCACTTAACTATCAACAATTCCAACAGAATTTAGCTGACATTTTTTAGATAAGAACTAAAATATTTATTTTCAAATTTAATAAGCGAAAATAGAACAAATTTAAAAGTTTTAAGAAGTAGAGGAACAAACTACAAAAATTGAACTAAATATGAGATCCTTTTGTTTCATTGTACTACCTACCAAACCCTACCAATAATTTGTTTTCAAAATATAATAATATATATTCTTATTGGAGACTACCAAAAATGATTTTTTTTTAGGGAATCAAAATGGATTATTTACTTGTTCATGTTTGGAAGAAAAAAAAAATTACTGAAATTAAAAATACATCTTCATTGTTAATACATAATCATTATTTGTTTTTCTTAAAGTAGAGGTTTACATTTTAAAATAATCCAAGACAGCCCCCATGGGCATGTGATGTTTCAGAGAGAGGATGATTTCTTACAATTGGGCAAAAGCGTAATTACGCATCTACATCTAGCTGGAATCAACTAGACGTATGCTCTAATTTTAAAATGGGTGAAGTCAGGGAAGGGGGGCAAAAGAGTAATTTGAGAGGGCAAATACGTGAAAACTCAAAACTGCAATGTGGGAGTACGATGTGTCTGTTTTGGCAAAGAAAAGAAAGAATCCTTATCCAAAAAAAATTCCAAAAGATTAAACTTGAAACTGGAGCTACGCGATATTCCCGTTCTATCCTCATAAACCACACCTAATTCTCAATAATTCAGCCTGTAATATAGAAATCAATCCTCTAATTATCTGAAAAACCCTCCACCCATATACGGAATCTCAATTTCTCAAACCCCGTTCCGTTTCTATTCAAATGGATAAACTTTAATCCGATTCGGACTGCCCCACTYGGCTTTTTTTCTTTATATGTCTTCCTCTTCCTCCTGGTTTTCCTTCCCCCATTTCCCAGCTTTTATTCAGGTGWAAGAAACCTCCACGTCTTCCTCATTTCTTCTGTTCTATCGTTTGCACTTTTGGTTGACGCTTGAGAGATCACAGGTGGGTTGGGTTTCTTGCTTTTGCTGCTTGGTCTTGAGGGATTTCCTTGGTTTTCCAAGATTGAAGTTTTGGGCATTCGAAATTTGTGGGGTTCTTCGATTTTGTGCTTTTTAGTCTCTGGGTTGCCGCCGTCTGATTTCCCTGCGCCATGGCTTCTTCCTTGAAGATTGGTCTCTGTGTTTCAGGGCTTAACGAATATTTGCGTTACTCCAATCCCAAATCCTCTGGGGTTTCTGGGTTTTGTTCTACTTCTATTTCTGCCTCTCAGTTCAGAGGGTCGAATCAGCCGCCGTTTCCTGTTTTGACCGTTGATTTCTTGGGAAAACCTGAAGTCATAATCTCGGATCAAAATGGCTTCAGAAACTCCAACCCCACCAAAGCCCTAAATAGCCTGACCATTAAGGTACGCCCTTTCTTTCTTTCTTTTTTTTTTTTTTCTCTCTTGGGAAGATTTACTGTTTCTTGGTAATGTCTTGGGTCTGAAATTGGATGTGTAAATTTGTTTGTGGTTTCAGGCACAGGCATCTATCTGCATAAGCCGAGCTCAGCGATGGTGGGAGAAGACCTTGAAACCTAATATGGTGGAGATCCGCTCTGCCCAAGCCCTCGTGGATGCATTAATTGATGCTGGTGATAGATTGGCCATTATTGACTTCTATTCCCCTGGCTGTGGAGGCTGCAAAGCCCTTCATCCTAAGGTATCATTTTGTTGCTAAATGGGTTTYAGCTTGTATAAATTTCTGATATATTAGGGATCAATTTTGAACTTGGATTTGAGGATGTTGCTGATCAAACCCATTTCTGTATCAGATCTGTCAACTGGCTGAATCGAACCCAGATGCAATTTTTCTCAAAGTTAACTTTGAGGAGCTCAAAACCATGTGCCAAGCTCTCCATATTCGTGTTCTTCCTTTCTTCAGGTTCTACAGAGGTGGAGAAGGCCGCGTTTGCAGCTTTAGCTGCACAAATGCAACTGTAAGAAGAAGCCCCAGCTTTTCAATTTTTTAGAAACAAGAAAGGAATTTTCATAGCCTGGCCAGAGTCTAACTAGTAACTCCCATTATTGCATTGCAGATCAAGAAATTCAAGGATGCATTGGCTAAACACGGCACTGATCGATGCAGCATCGTTCCAGCTAGAGGATTAGACGAATCCGAGCTCGAACGGTTAGCTTCAGCAGGTGAATTATCATTAAGGCCGCCATCACCATATTCCAAGGAAGGAACATTGAAGGATCTAGTGATGAGAGACATGGATTTTTATGGTTCTTGGGGCAATAAAATGGAACTCCTGGAAGATAACCTGATTCTGAAGGTCTGAAGCCATGAATGGCACCAAGAACAAGAAGATTGAAAGAATTATTAGCTGTGGAGGAAAAAGTTACTCCCTGTTTTTGTATTTGTTTAGCTGAATTCTTTCTTTTTTTGGGGATTCTTGTACATAGTGAGGATTGGGTTTTTTCCCCCATAAGCAAGGCCTCTGATTTTTCTTAATGTGTGCCTTTGCCCCATTGCCCTGCCTGTATTGCCAATCTGTTGAAGAACTGGAATTGGTCGTCTGTTTCAGTTTTTTAATACAGATGAAGCTTTTGATTGTGATTCAGTTCTTCTCATCTCATACTTTTTCTCCTCTGTTTCACTTTGAAAGCAATTTCGATTCAATGAGAACATGGTCTGAATCTTGCTTTCATTATCAGAAGCATCACAGCCGTTGAATTCTCTCTTAAATGTGAAGTAAAGAATCAGATTTCTCATGGAAAAATGGAAGTTGCRATATGAAGTTTTAACCGTTGAAAGATAACTTTGATCCGTTTCTTGCCATCTGGTAAAAGCACCGTTGAAGATTTTTACTTGGCCGTTAAACATCAAATCCAGGGGCAAAAAGGAAGCCATTTATTTAAGATGGAACGAAAATCTTATTTAATAATTACAATTATTCAAGAAGAAAATCTTATTTCGAGAAATTACTTGAAGATTGTTGAAACATGTAAAGTGTGAATTCGAATCTCTTTTAATACACTTGAGGTTCACAAAATATTGCCGTCTTATTTGTCTCTTTTCGATCAATAATACATGTGATGGTGACGAAAGCTTCATAAAAAGTTGAAGAAAATGAAATAGAAAGATGTAAAGGATAAAAGGCCATAAATACATCAAAAGAAACTGTTTATTTTGTTTTTATTTATGTATTTTTTTTTATTCCAAAGGTCTTTCTATAAGTTGCCATTCCATAGCACCAATAATCATCTTCCAACCTCGTCAAACTGTCTATCCCATCCTACTTGTTGTATTAAAAAAAATCAAAATCAAAATCTTGTTTTTAAGAAATAATATTCTTTCTATAACAAGAAATAATAATTA
This sequence comes from Momordica charantia, assembly GCF_001995035.1. Next base: position 576,499 of record NW_019104497.1, read on the forward strand.
TTAATTACATCATTATTGATCTCTACTCTTATACTCTTATTTTATGTGAGAACTAGAGAATGAACCTTTCAATTTCTAGGSTGGGAAGAGATTGGGAAATAAATGAATTTTCGAACTCCTGCACAATCTTTTTCTCTTAGCTTCAACCTTCTAATTTTATGAAAAATATTTGACTCTTCAAAAGTAAGGAKGAATTTTGTCCTTTAATATAATTAAATATTTGACAATTAAAAGAGAGAAATATAAAACTTTTTTTTTTAATAATGAGTTTTCAAATGTTTAGTGTATGGACAAAGTTACTTCTTATTTTGAAGAGTCAAGTATTTTTTAATTTTATTAAAAATTAATATTACTTGATAATTTATATTATAATGGCATCGTATGTGTGTGGTAAAACTTTATTTTAAATATAAAAATCAATAGCCTATTTTTTTTCTCAAAAAGTAACATAATATTTAACTTTTTTTAGTACAACAAATTGTAGGTGCAGAGATTTGAATCTCCAATCTCAAAAGAGTAAGCTTATATTAATTAASGATGAACTAAGTTCACATTCATACCTAATATTTAACTTAAATGCAATAAGAAAAAAGTATACATATTTATATAACACTAAATGTCTAAATTAACCCAAAAAAAAAGATAATTAGTTCAATAAATAAAATATAATTTTATGGTCAGAAGTGGAATTTGATTGGGAGTTTGCTGCGCCGACGTCGCCCGCTTTATTTGACGTTAAGAAATAATGCCGAGGGAGGCTCCGCTCGATCCTAAAAAAAGGTGTCCCAAAATAGGTTTAATGTTTAAAAATTTTCAATTATATCTTTCAATTTTAAAATTAATCAAGAACAAAAAATAAGATGGGGCGGTAAGTACATAAGTTGTGCGATAAAAAATATTGTGATGTCAGGAAAATAATTTAAAAAATYATGATAAAATATCATTTATGAGAAAACAAAATTTTTGATGGAGTAAGCCAACTACGCCAAAATATGGATCCTCCCTTAATGTAATCAATTGATAAAAATTAAGGCTAATTAAGAAATTCAAGATAACCAAATCTAAAAACCATTAGTTGGTTGATAAATTTATTACCTTCTTTACTGAGTATCARCTTAGAYGTGATTCRAAYTTTTTGTCACTRGTAACTTTTATTTTACCATTCACCACGATATGATATTTCAACCTTGATTCTTTACTGAAATAGTTGTTTTAAAATAATGTTAAAATGGTTAAATTGAAAATTTCGAATAATAAAGACATGACTAAAATTTATCACAAATTTTAAGGATATAATTAAAATCACTTATGCAGTGTATCTCCATTTTCACCGTTGGCTGTCGTGTCAGATTTATGTTTTCTTTTTAACTTTAAAGTTTAGATAATTTAACTTGAAAAAATATATATATCGAAACATGTGCCTCACGTGTGACCCAATATTTATTATTGTAAACAAAATTGAGACTTGTGGGTCCCATACATACCCCTATATCGTGGAACTGACGTGGATGAACACATTCCAACTCATCATGACCCCACATCTGATTTAAGAATTCTCTTCTCATGTCGGTCATGCTCACTTATTGTTGCTGTATATATATCGGTATAAAAGTTAGTGAACAGATTTGAGAATATTACCCTCTAAATAAGGATGTTTGCATATTGCCAACAAACCAAAGCCTAATTATTTAATCAATAAGTAAACTATATTATATTTAATGCAAGTTCAAAGGCACACGCCACCTAGACCCTACACGGATCCGTCCCTTAATATTTGTTAATGCTGGAAGAAGTTTTAACCAACTTCGACATGAGCTTGCAAAAGTTACTTCAAAAAACGTTATAATCTTAATTTAATTTATATTTAACTTTAACGAATGAAAGAATTGATTTGATAAYATGAATATTGCTGTAATTACCCTCTACTCCCTTCTTTCAAGGTGGAAGTTATATAATACTTTGAATAATAATTATAATGCATAATTAAAAAAATATAGAATAAATATCATTTTAATTTACGGTGTTAAATTATTGACAAACCAAAAATTGAAGTATTTACAATCTTTAATCATGTATTTTCACTTTAAATGTAATATTTACTATTTTGCCATAATTATTTTATTACTATTTAGATGGTAATGTCCGTGGAGCTATGTGCGAAAGAAGGCCAGTGGGCCGTATGACTAAAGTTATTGGGTCGGCCTGACCCAGTTAGACGGCTGGCCCACCTAAATAAGCCCATAACAAACCCTTCCCATATATTAAAGAAAAATGTAAGTTCCACTGCCACCCTCACGTGAGTAGAATGGTCCAAGTTGGAGCCTGGAGGTATCACTGTCAAGGCAAATGTTATATTCAGCAGTTTTAAATATTCTATACTTTTTTTTCTTTTCGATATGAAATAGTTGTCATGTATTTATTGGAGACTTGAATCTCCATGCTCCTATTTTAATTTATCGTATTAAAAAAATCAATTTCATTATAATTATCATTTTTTTTTGTTTCGAGATCAACGTGTGCGGGTGAGGGATCGAATTTATAACCTCTTAGTTGAAATATATGTCAATTACCACTGAGTTATGCTCATTTTTTTTATAGTTTAAATCTCATTTTATATCACCTTTAAAAAAAAATCATTTTATTCATTAAACCTTATATATTTTTTAAGTACAACTCTCAAATTTTGTTTTATCTATAAACTAATTTCAATCTTGGATTCTTATATTTTAAATAACTATTTTAGTCTTATATAACCTATATGACACACTAATACATGCTCATATGGGTAGGTTAATACAAATCAATCACGTTATCCATTGGACAAAAACCTAATTAAGACAACATCCACAACTTTTTGTAAAAATTGAATAAAACAATAAATACTTTAAAAGTTTAGAAACTCTAATAAAATAACATTTTAAAATATCAAGGGCAAAATCAAAATAAAAATTAAAAAATACCATTTTTTTTAGGATTAGAAAAAAAAAACCATTTTAGTCTTTATCAAATCCATTAAACATAAGCATGAAATTAAAAACAAATTACTTAAATTATTTATTATATACAGTTTTATTTGGAGAAATTAATTAAGAAGAAAATTAGTTACGTCGTTATCGCGTCGGTCTTAACTCTTAAGTAGGAGTTTACGCGATATGGATACCGTCGTGAAATTTCCATCGCGGCCCCAAAAAAGGTCTAAAACCCGCCAATTCCCAATTCCCAGTTGCCACACATCGATTAAACATATTTCGATGTGCGTGCTCTGGTTTTCTTAATCCAATAGCCTCATCCCTCCTTTAAAACCCAATTCTCCCCCGACTTGTTTATCGCGTCCGTTTCCGGCGACAAGTTTTCTCCATTGTTTCTTCTGTATTTCTCGTTTGATTCTTAGGCAAAATTCCCGACAAAAGTTTCCATGGGTAGGCGCGGATTGTTTGATTTGGAGAGGCATTTTGCATTCTATGGGGCTTATCACAGCAACCCAACAAATGTTTTCATTCATATCCTGTTCGTGTGGCCAATTTTCTTCACTGCCCTTATGCTCTTCTACTTCACCCCCTCCTTCTACTCTTTGCCTAAATGCCCTTGTGGGTTCAATCATGGCCTCGTTTTGAATTTTGGGTTTTTGTTGGCTTTGGTTTATGGCGCTTTCTACATACTTTTGGATAAGAGATCTGGGTCTTTGGCCGCTTTCATGTGTTTTCTCTGCTGGGTTGGAGGTAGCGTTTTTGCTTATAAACTCGGCTTTGATCGAACTTGGAAGGTAAACGCCCTTTTTTTCCTCGTTTGACTATTTAATACTTCACAGATCTTTAAAAAACCATATTTAGGTTGTCTTGTTTCTGCTCCAATTCTGATATTTGAACCATTCATGAAACTCAGTTCCCTTATACTTTTATTTAATTTTTGATGGGGCCGGAATTTATGGTTTTGATTTGATGTTGCCTAGGAACAAGGTTGGGTCGGTAATGGTGTGACTAAGCTTCTCTAGAATTTAATTCTCCTGTAAAATAGTACAGGTTTCATTTTCGTAGAGAAAAGCTCATTATAGCATAAAAGTAACTAAACTTCGATCCTTTCCAAAATAAGAAAGAGGAAAGAAATTTGTTCCAGCTTCTCCTGACTATATGGTTGTTGTAGAATTTACTGCTCATATTTATTATTTGGTATCTTATTTCCAAACAGAAAAGGCTGATAATGCCCGGCCAATATTGAAAAATAATTTAGTATTCGATCCTTCGCTGAAATAAGAACGAAGAAAAGAAAAACCTTTGGCTCCGTGTTGAGCTCTTCTTCTTCTTCTGGTCTTCTTCTTTATAAGTAGTTGTGCTTCAGCTTCAACGAAGTGAACATGAATATGAATGCAGATCTTAGCTCTTATTTGCGCTTTCTCTTCATCTTCAAGTTTGTAAAAGATTGTGCTGGCAAAGCATTTGGTCTCAATGACCATAAAGTGAACTCTGAAGTCTGAATAGATATCTCTGCTCCTGTTTGGGCATGGTCTGTTTTTGTGATTAAACATTGATCAGTTACCTTCTGACAATTTTCAATGTTCTAGAAATGACTGAGTTGACAGCACTATCTATTTGTTTATTAAACTCGTGTAGCTTCTGTCTTTATTATCAAACACAACCTTCTCCCTATGTTGTTTGATGGTGATTTTATGGCTTCAGAGTTAAAGTAATGCCTTACATGCAGCAGTTAGGTTTAATTACACTTGAATTTGGCAGAAGTCTTTGTTTGACTGGTTTATATTACAAAGCTCTTCTTAGAACACTGGTTAAGTTGCTTCCTCCCTATGATCCGATGTGTCCTTTTGTTGTCCTTGTCTTCTTGGCTACTCTGTCTTTATAGCATGTTAATATTGTTGTACTAGGCTAAACTTGATGAACATCAATTTTGAAGAAATTTTAGGAAGTACTTTTTCGAGGATCATCTCAAAGTCTTGTGACTGAAATTTGGGATGAGAAAGCTTGCAGCTTTTGAATATTGGACCAGCTGGGAGATTCCTTTTAGATAACTTAAGGCCACCCTTTGAAAAAAAAAAGAAAAAACCTGTATACTATACGATTGACACTCTTTCTTTTTCTTTTTTGACATCGTACTAACTCGACAGTACTCCTCGGCATACATCTGTAATCCTATGTCAAACTTTAAGGATCTAAAAGACATGTCCAATTCCTTGCAGAATTTATACTGTCTCTAGCATGAAAGCTTAAACTGTTTATTTTGTCATTTGGTGTATCAGGTAGTGCTGGCTGCACAGTTGTTGTGTTGGACAAGCCAGTTTCTTGGTCATGGATTGTTCGAGGTAACTGATAAACTAGTTAAACTTCATAAACATTAACATGTTTTCTTATTGTTTCAATCCCTCAATTAAGCTGGGTTTTGGTTTCGTTTGACAGAAACGAGCGCCTGCTCTCATCGACAACCTTGCTCAAGCTTTTCTAATGGCTCCATTCTTCGTTTTGTTGGAGGTAATCTTTGCTCAAACCCCTTCTTATACCAAGATCCTCTTTTGTTCATCAACAAAAGTAGAGCATTTGAAAATGTGTCTAATTTGAGAATTCTCTGCAGATTCTTCAAGGTTTATTCAAATACGAACCATATAAAGGATTTCACGCAAGCGTAAAAGCGAAGATAGAAGCCGAGAAGAAAGCGTGGCAAGACAAGAAAGAAAAAAAAAGCTCTTAGCTTGAACATCCCTTTTAACCATTTGTAGAGAATAATGTATAAAATACGTATGTTTGATTTGGTGTTGTGTGGAACTGAGTAATTGAAAGCTCTAATATGTTTGAAAAATTCAGTAAATAGAGAGTTTGCACTTTGCATACTAATTGTATTTGAATTGAATTAGATTATTAGAAGGTCGCATGTGGGGATTCGTTTCACTTTCTTCTGTTCACATGGAAAAAACGGTGTCGTACAAGTATGGGAATATTTATTTTTGTGCATTCACACCATCATTTTTGCTAATAAGGTTATTGTTTTACAATATTATTTAACATCTCTTTTATACTCATTTTGTTCTTAAAGAGTGGGTAGTTTTTATCATTTATGTATTTTTGTTCATAGTAGTTGAATTTTGTTTTTATGCTCAAAATTATAATTATAATTTAATATAGAGGTAGATATGTATTGGAATGGATTGCTTTTTCTATTGCCATAACAAGTAAAGCAGGCAAATCAAAGAATAAAATAAGGGGATATAATTTAAATTCCCATTTTCCCATTACCCATTCATACCAATTATAAAACTTTTAGGCCTAATTTATTATTTAGAATGAAAAATGACTCATTCTTATTAAAACATATAAAATTAGGATTCTGATTATTAATTTTGAGAGAACGGATTCCTAAAAAATAAGTACTTTCGTGGGGAAGTCATATGCTTAGTTTAAATTGATTCTCATCTCAAATATTGCAAATAAAATCAATTGTTTGAAGGTTAGAATTTCACCCTTTGTTGTAAAATTATTTCTGGGGAGGAAAAATAAGTTTTCTCTAATATTGTTAAGAAAAAGCTGCACACTTACCAAGATGTGGGTTATGGTCTCGTCCTGCCCATGGCATAAGACTGGCAGCAAGGACCTARCATGAAAGTCCGATCTATTATGACCAGCGCGGTTGTTCGTTATTTCCTTGAAATAAGTATTTRTCTTCAAGTTTGTGTTTAGTCAATAACGTTTCATTTATATTTTACGATGTAAAAGAAACATACCTCTTAATATCCATGTCAACCCGTCTAATTTTGGTTGAATATATGGCTAAATTATAAAAAATAGAACAATACTACTATCATTTCAAAAGYTTCGAAATCATCCTCAACCTTTCATAAATGTCTCAAAATTACTCTTTGAACAAACATCCATTAATATTTTGAAAATGACGTGATAATTAACACGGAAGAAATTGTCGTTTTCAAAAGAAGAATTAGGATAAATTTGAGTGAATAATGAAAGAAGAAAAATCTCCGGACAATAGAAGATGAAGATTTTGAAGACGAAATTGATAGGTTAATCTTGTGATTAGGTTCCGTTGCGTGGCATGCCAAACTTTTGTGTTAGTGATATAAGAGCTTCGTTTATGGAGCTTCGTTTCACTTCACTTCATCTTTCTCATCTCTCTGTAATCTTTCTGAGTTTTGTTTTGTTGTGTAAGGAGCTCTGAACCCACACAACTTCAATCAACTTGGAGCTCAAGGACCCGTCACTTTCTTACGCCCACTTTAAACTCCTCACCCTTCCTTTTCCCTCTCTCTCTCTCTCTCTCTCTCTGTTTCTCCCAAATATTTTACTCTTTCACCCAAAGATTTTGGTTTTCTCCGACCAAATACACTGGAACAAAACATGACATCCTCTGTTACCGATGATTCCCAGATTGTTTTGCCGCCCGGATTTCGCTTCCATCCAACCGATGAAGAGCTTATTTCTCATTATCTCTCTAAGAAGGTGGTCGATTCCAATTTCTCTTGCAAACCCATTGGAGACGTCGATCTCAACAAGTCTGAGCCTTGGGATTTGCCCTGTAAGATCCTCCATCTATTTTTTTTCCCTCTCTCTGTGTTGTGGAAATGAAACTACTGGTTTTGATTGYTGGGGTTTGTTTTTTGTTCTAAGGGAAAGCGAAAATGGGGGAAAAGGAATGGTACTTTTTCTGTTTGAGGGATAGGAAGTATCCCACTGGGTTGAGAACGAACAGAGCCACTGAATCAGGGTATTGGAAAGCTACAGGCAAAGATAAGGAGATTTACAGAGGAAAAACGCTGGTGGGGATGAAGAAAACTCTTGTTTTCTATGGGGGAAGAGCCCCAAAAGGGGAGAAATCCAACTGGGTCATGCATGAATTCAGATTAGAGGGAAAACCCTCTGCCATTATTAACCACCCAAATACTGCAAAGGTACAAAATTTACTCTGTTTTTGTTTGTTGTTTTGAGATGATCTTTTGAAATTACAGAGCTCTCTGTTTTTTCTTTTTGGGTTTTGAACTTTTGGGTTTGTTTTTTTTTCTTGCAGAATGAATGGGTGATTTCGAGGGTGTTCCAGAAGAGCTGTGGAGGGAAAAAAGTTCACATTTCTGGGTTGGTTAAATTGGGTTCTTGTTCTTCTTCTGCTCTGCCGCCATTGAAGGATTCTTCTTCTTCTTCTTCATCGTTCAAGATCAAACCAGTTCCCGAATTGGCTCACGTGCCCTGCTTCTCCAACGCCATGGATTCTTCTCAAAGAACCCCACCGAGAATCACTGATTATTCTCTCAATTTCACTTCCTATTTTCCCACTATTTTCCCGAGAAACACACAGCCCACTCCATTGTACAATCCAGAATCCATCTCTTTCCCTTCAAATTTGCAGTTTCCAAACATGGCTCGAACATTCAAACCTGCAGAAGGGGAAAGAATCAGCGTGTCCCAAGAAACAGGGCTAACTACTGATATGAACATCGAAATCTCTTCTGTTGTTTCGAATCTCGAAATGGGTCGATCGCCATTCGACAATCAGAACGCTCCCTCTGCTTCAACTGCTGCACCGTTGAACTTGAACCCCCAAATGGTATGGAATTACTGAAGCAATTCGCAAAAGGGGTTGCTTTCAATTGATGAATAATGTGTAAACGTGTCTTTTTGGTGCTGTGAAAGTGAAGTTGGAGCAGTGCTTWAATGGCTTCCGCAGCCATTGAAGATATTATGTTGGGAGTAAAGTCAGTATCAATATGATAAGGATAATGGATGGTCTCCATCTCTATCTTCTTTCTTTATTACAAACAAACAAACAAAATTGTGTGCAAATTCGCTTTCATATCCAGCTCTTTACATGATATAATTGAGTCAAGTAATCTTAGTACATTTTGAATGATTATGGTTTAGTTTGAGTTTTGATTAAAATTTTGTTCAAATGTTTCATGTTTTATTTATGTTATATGTGACTTTTTTTTCCCTTTCAAATATTATATGAGACATTAGTGCGTAGTTAAGATTATTTATGTCAAAGCGARTCTAAYTCAACGGTAATTRACATATATCTTAGGTTTTGAGTTGGATCTCCCACCCACACATATTGTATTAAAAAGAAAGTTATGATTATTTATGAGAGTTTAATTAAGGTGTCTTTACGAATTCACATCGCCATTATCTCCCTTAAGATGTCAAAAGCGAGTATAGTTATAATTAGTATATATTTTTGACTAAGAGAATATAAGTTCGAATTCCACATTACAGTTGTACTAAAAAAAATATCTCTCGTAAGATAGGAATTAAATTATAATACCGATTTAAATATATATATATATATATATATATATGTATGTATGTATATATGTATATGTATATGTTCTGTAAACTATAAATATATGTATTTTTTCATAAGCATAAGTTTATGACATAATTGGTAAAGCAACAATGCACAAAATTTAATTTTGTGATATTTATCCTTCATACGAACTTTTACCTAGGAAGAGAGAAAATAGTAGATTTCTTTACATATTAGAAAAATAAAGCTTTTGCAAAAATTTACGATTTTTTAYCTATGAAGAAAAAAGAAAAGAGTAGWTTAATTTACGTATTAGAAAAATAAAACTCTTTTCAAATATACTACGAAAGTACGATTATTTTCTAGTAGAAAATATCTATTCTATAGATATGTTTGATAAAATTAATGCATTTACTCGAATGTCTCATCTTATGACTAGACTACTCTAGGTAGAGTGTTAGACTCTTATTAAAACGAGTCTCTTCTAAAGATAAAAAAAATCAAAATTAATTTTCATTTTAAAAAGAATAGTTAATTGAACAATTTTACAACATCTAATTAAGAAAAATTTATTAAGCGTCAGGTGTACTGAAAAAGCAGTATAAAATTATTAATTATAAATTCGTCCAATAATTCTTTATGACAGAAGCTATTAATCTTTTGGCTTGGATTGGGTCTGATGGTTGATAACATCACCGCTGGGTATTGATCAGAACCTATAATTGGTTGCCACATGGCGGTGTTTCTCTCCAGCGGTCGCCAAGGTCAATATCACCCACCACAACTTTTTCAAGAAAATTCCACCCTTGATTGGCAAATTCCTTTTTCTTGGAATAGAAAACTCTCAATTATATATGAAAATTTTAACCCATTTAATTTTATTATCTTTTCTTGGGTGGTCAGAGATCAATGTTATCCATTTTTGCATGTTAAGGAAAATCCCAGAACTTTTATCCAAAGTATTATAATATAAATACATTTTGTATTTTGCATTATATTATATTGCATGTATGTATGTCTAAAGTGATTATACTTTCCATATTTTGTCATAAAATTCCAATGCATATCCATTTATCATTAAAGTGTTTGATTCATTGAAGGTTGTAAAGCACTAACAACACATACTAGTGGTATCTTTTTTTCTTTTTTTTTTTTTAACCTTTTTCAATAATCTCTTGTGCGAAAAATATGAATGTTAGGTTGAATGCACAAACTTAAATTAAGTTGTTTTTACCATGTTTGTTTTTTTTATTTGATAAACTTCACAATTCTTTTTTTAATCATGATTTAAAAACTTTTCAGGTAAAAATTTATGAACGATAACCATAATATTTTGGGTTCACAATATGTGAGGGTGGAAATGCGAACTTTGAATTTTGGTTGAAGATATATGCTTTAACCAATTGAGTTATGGTCAAATTTGACAAATTAAAAAGGGYGTAAAACTTATCTTGAAAACTAAGTTAKAAGAAAGAGCCAAAATAATCCTTCATTTTCTCCTGTCACATATTCCTCTCCCATAGATAGAGTCTAATATTGGKAAGAAGGGCATTGTCAAATTTAAAGAGAATGATGTCCAACACCTACTTGTATCTACTACTTTTCTGCATGATATTACATCTCTAATTCATTTTTATAAACTTTTAAGAACAATTTCAATCCTATAAAGTATTTTATCTTCTTCTTCCTTTTCCTAATAGATAAGCTACTTTTATCTCTTTGTTATGTGCCAATGATAAATTGACACTTTATTTCAATATCTATTTGTGGGCTGAGGTTGAGGGAGACTTCTCCATGGATCTCCTTCTCATCAAGGATGAAAGAAAGAGTTTAAATTTTACTTTAAAATTTGGTCCACTCTACATTATTCTAAAGTAAAAGAGCCCTTAATTAATKAATTTTACTTTTTGCACCTAAAAAGCTTGAGACRATTACCGACGGAGAATTTAAATTAGGTACCGACTGAGAATGTTTCTACGAAAAAGGCTATGCTCGGGCATGTGATCGGTAAGTTTGGATTAAGGGAATGGTATTCATTTAATGTGGTCTTGTTTTTGTATGAATGAGATRGTTCTTTTTGCCTTCAAATGGGTCATTGATACACCATCATCCCTCCATTTCCTTTTTTAAAAGAAGCAACTTTACCAAATGGCCAAGACAAAGAGAAAAAAAGGGTTCTGTTGAAGATTTGACTTTGAGAATATAGCTTTCTTTAGAAATATGGTTTATATGGGGAATGTAACAAGTTTCATCTTCCCAATCATGGAATATGGAACTCAAGAGTTTGTTTTTTAAGTAAACTGATGATCTTCTACAGCCTACAAATTGCAAAATTTGTTGAGTCATATAACAATATCATAACAAAATCAGCAAAATCAATCATAATGATCAACCAGCTTAAGCCCCCAGGCCATGTCCTCGCAATGCCTCACATGAGGAACAAGTTTACCTGTGTCCGTTCCTTTCTTAGCCTTGCAGTCGTAGAAAGGCGGTGCGTGGAAACAGGGCTCCATGGACATGGCTCGATGACAAGGCGGATCGGGTGCAGTACGATTCTCGGGTTTGTATAATATCCATGGTTTCAGACCACTAAGACCTTGAGCCACATATCCGAACGTTGACCACGAGCTGGTGACCAATACGTCGGTGGTACTTAACAAATACATCTCTGCCCATGCCTTCTGGTTATGTATACTCTTCTCAGTTTGCTGGTGTTCCTCATGACTTGGTTGGTAAAAACTAATTCTCTCTCCCGTCACAGTCGGATTTTCCCAGTAAATGTCTCTCAACTTCTCGTAGTAACCAGCACTCAGGGAAGTTATCAGCACGGCCTTTGACTTCTGATTACTAGCTGGACCGACGATATTCATCTGCTTATTTGTTTCTGGCAACAGATTCTCCTTCAGGGTACAAGCCAGAACCTGATCCAGGATGTGCTGAAAAGGTCCAGTCCCGATGTCGAACACTCTAATCTGAATACCTATTTTCTCACTTGCTCTAGCCAAATAAGCTTGATAATATCTTGTAATGAGTCCCCAAACCGAATTYGTGGGGTGAAACAGATATCGACCCAAGAAGTGGAAAACTGTATCTTTATTTGGGAAAAGTTCATCGAGTTCTTTCTCGAATGACGGGATCAAAAAGAGAGACGGCACAAAATAGTTGTCTGTTCTCATAACAAGCCAAGGTGATTGCTGCAGAACAGATTGGTCTTGATCACAGAAAAAAAGCTTATCAACATCATCATAATCATGGACCAAATGAAGATAGACAACAGATGGCAGTATCATTTCACTCGAGTCTGTCGTTGCGCTATTCTTCAGTATTTTCCCATAGCAATTAGGAGAGTTCTGGTTGAAGTTGTTGAACTCACCTTTTAATGGGAAATCTTGGGGAAGAAACCAAGAAACCTCAGGAAATGGTTCACAGAAGAGATCAGCCATGTCAGTTCCAGGGTCCACGAGTAACACGCGATTTGTGAGGAGAGCATAAAGAAATGCCGAAGCAAGGGTCAGTATTCTATTCCCTAACCCACTGAAGGAAATCCACAGAAGATATTTACAGTCTGAGGAGCTGCTACTACCATTAAATCTAAGCTGTTCCAAAGTTTTGTTGTAAGATTCAGTATAAACTCCACAACGCTTATGAAGATCTTCATAGCTCCGCAATTTGGAGATTAGATAAGAAGAGGGTTCGTACGCCAGCTTGTGTTGATAAGCAACTGAATTGTACCTACTCAGACACGAACCCATCCCATGTTTGGAAGAAAGAAGGCCACCGAGCAGTTTATCGACTGGATGTATAACCGAATGAAGATCTCCATCCTTAGAATCTGCTGACAGAAGATAAGAAAGCTAACAGAATGTAACTGGCATGACAAGCACATTTCATACATACATATATTAGACGATCTCTGATTGGAATTCAGCAAGAACAGTATACTATATAGCTTCAGAGAAATTACGAATAACAAAGAACGAACTTAACCTATGCAAAAAGAAAAACAGGATCTTCAATTTCACCAAAACATATATGATGCAACATATTTGGATAAAGAAGCATAAGAAAACTAACAAACAACTACTGAAAATGTGAAAAGTATTCTTTCTGTGTTCTGATATGTATGGTAACAGGGGAAGGCTAATTAGAGAGCCCACTGACAGTTTTAACTAATCTCCTAATATGAGACTAATAACAAATAATTAGATTACATACAACGGCACATCAAAAATGATTATCTCGCAATAAAAACTAGAAAGTCTTGAGGATACCTTTCAGCTCTCATATCAGTATTCTATCATAAGATCAATAAAAGTAACAAATTTCCCAGCTTCGATCCATCGTGAAAAGAGAGTAGGAAAAGTATATAAAGTATGAACAAACAGAACTCAGACATAATTCACAATGTAGGATGGAACGAGAAAATTAGGGGCAAATGTGTTACAAGATCCAAATCATTTTGARGGCCTAAACACTCGGCACTAAAGCAGTCATTCTAACAAACAGGTTGAGATGGGTCTTCTATCACTTGAAATAATTAATTAATTGAAGTCGATTCAAGCAAATGCCATGACCAAGTATATTACTGCACAAGACACATCTCAGACACAGAGCTTGAAGATAGTAGCAACGGGCATGCAAGTTCAAGATCAAGCACCTGGATCAGAGTTCGCCAGAGAAATCTCCAAATCTGAAACTTCAATTACAGCATCCGATGGGGGGTCTCTGAGAACCACAGTCACCGAAAAGATCACAGAAATGAACATCATCAGAACCACGAACATACCCATTACTCGAATCGAACTGAACCCGCATTTCACTTCTTGGTTGCTCTTGAAATCACTGTGCGGATCCTTGTCCAACAGATTCTTCGGATCGTCCTCACTCTGCCTCATCAATCTCCTAATATTTGCATAATTTTCATCTGGGCAAGGGTTAAATGTACGGTTCATTGGGTCCGAACTCGCTTTCGAGCAAAAGGGTAGTGGCAACAGTTGGCCTCGACTCGAGCAGGACCTGTGTCGTCTATGGAGGTCGCCGAATCAGGTCTGCATCTTTTGTCTGAGAGCAACAAGCCGAAGATACAGCGACTCCCGATCTATCTTTTGGTCTATTCCGGTTCTGTCGGTGTTGAGAAACTTATGATCCATCAGCTATGGCAACTAGATCTTTGTGCCGCCCTTTTCTTGGAAAATTATCTCACTTTTGGCAATTAATGTTTGATAAACCTTCTAGATAAAATTGTTACAAACTGGTTTACAACAATTCCTCATTAGTGTAATTTAGAAAACAAAAAAGTAAGCATAAAAGAAAATTGATGGAGAGCAGATGGTACTTTCTAACAGTRACAACCATCTTTTTTTGAAATGTCTTTGAAAATTTGTGGAAAGAAAGTATAATAGTTTGTCTTGCCTCTTCTCATACATTATAAGACCAATCAAGTACTAACGGATTATGACACAAATTTGGCTCAAAATTAGTGATCCAACAATATATAGAATTAATGACCCTTTTCAACATCTACTATATTTCTATAATTTTTTATTTTTATCATATTAAGTTACATCATTATTATCGACATAAGTATAGTTTAGTGATTAAAATATCGTGCTCTTTATGTAGAGATCAAAAGTTCAATTGTTTATCTTATATATGTTGTACTAAAAAAACATGACTTTGAATGACAATGTCGATCAATTATAAATGTAGATGAATAAATATGTTTAAAAAAAATAAGAAGCACAGTTTTTAATGTAATAAGATAATTTTAAAGGGGGTCAAAATCTCAATTCTATTGACAAAAGAAGACATTTTGAAGCGCGCTTTCTCCCATGTCAGCAATGTAGAAGGCCAACCATTGAAGATAAGCAATCCCTGAATTCTGGTGGTACGCCCACCATCCTCATCCACTCATTTCTTCGACCCAAATTTTTATTTTTATTTTTATTTTTTATTTTTTTGGTTGTCTAGATTTGGTGGTCTTACATTATTCATGCTGGAAGACTAGCGCGAGGAGGGAGCGAAAAGGGTTGAAAAATTTATCAGACTTCGGATCGTTACCTAACCCTTTGAAACCCAACTCAGAGAGGGGTTTTTTGAGTCGAAGATGTCTGTTGCTTCCTTATGTCAATCCACCATGCAATCCCAGGCCAGTGGGTTAATTGGAGCTCTCACTTTTCAGAAACCAGCTCTCTCTCAACCCAGTTCTCTCACCTATTCCAGGTAATTCGATTAATGGGGTGCCCTTTTTCTCCCTCTTCTTTCTCCGTTTGGTTGCTTTAAGCTTCCTTAGACACATTGCCATGAATTTTGTTTTCGTATAGGGATTCTTAAGTTTGTGTATTGCAATTAAGGTAGCTTTGATTTTCCTCGTTCTTCGGATTCGTGGCTCGAGGTGATAATTTGGCCCGTCTAATTGGGATTACGGGATTGAATAAACGATTTTTAGGGAATTATGTATTTTTCAGTCTAATTCTGAGATTTTCCGATACCCATTGCTGTTCTTTGGTTCCAACTTCCAACCCAGAATGTTCTTGCTTGTCTTCTAGCTTGACCTCTATTTTTTATTTTTTTACTTTCTCTGAGGGTGCACCGATGGAGAATTGAATTGCGTTTACGAAGGATCATTTGGTATCCAATTTGCTTCTGTTACTAATTTTCCAGGAGGAGGTTCAGAAATGTGGTGAAAGCTTCAGCTCGGGTTGATAAATATTCAAAATCCGATATCATTGTCTCTCCCTCAATCCTCTCTGCTAACTTTTCAAAACTGGGAGAGCAGGTTCCGTTCCATGCTCTGATCTTTCCATTATGTTTGTTCATTGTGCTGTATGCTTCCAAGTAATTTATTGAATTGMTTTGTAGATTTATGTATATGGTTTCATGGGGATTGGCATTCTCATCTTGTGCAGGTCAAAGCAGTGGAACTGGCAGGTTGTGATTGGGTTCATGTTGACGTGATGGATGGCCGTTTTGTTCCAAATATAACAATCGGACCTCTTGTCGTTGATGCCCTTCGCCCTGTGACAGATCTTCCTTTGGACGTGCATCTGGTATGCTTTGCTAACATAAACTTAAGTATTGCAGATGATTTTTATATTCTACTTGGTTTAGCAATGATTTTTTAAGTACTTAGTTAACATAAACTCAAAGCATTGCAGATGATTGTGGAGCCAGAGCAGCGTGTGCCAGACTTTATAAAGGCTGGTGCTGATATCGTTAGCGTCCACTGTGAGCAATCTTCCACAATCCATCTGCACCGCACCCTTAATCAAGTAAGATTTCCTTCTCTSTGATGCAGTACAGAATTAGGTGCACGTTATTATGTCCAAATGAAGATAAAACTACGTCATCCAACATATTCTTTAGAAACAAAAGAAAGCATATATGGATTCTACCGTTCTTATTGTTCTGAAACTTTGTGGACTGAAAAGGTTACTCATGTTGAAAACTACTTGTACAGTACAGGGGTTTGTGGCTGATTATTTTCTTGATAACCTTTTGCTTCATTCTAGAAAGATTGGTTGCCGACTCGGATGACTTTATTTTTAAATGAGTTCATGCATCTTAAGGAAGGATCATTTATCTTTGTTCGTAATGGCTATTCCGTCAAATATGATTCAGATAAAAAGTCTTGGAGCTAAAGCTGGAGTGGTCCTAAATCCTGCTACCCCACTCACCACAATTGAATATGTCCTTGATGGTGACTCTCTCTCTCTCTCTCTGTAATTGCTGGGATGTTCTACTGTGAGGATTATTAAAGAAGTTTGAATCTTTGGGAATGATATCATCTGTTGGGGGACGGGGGTTTTGACTTTTGAGGCCAATTTCAATGCAGGATGTCATATCGCTTTAAGAAACTTGACAATAAATTCAGGTAGAAAAATGACTGAGAAAAAGTGATGAGTTGATTGGATTGAGAAGAACAAGATATGATATTTTTTAAGCCATTTGGAATGGGTCTTAGATGCTGTTTCTTAACGTTAAGCGCATAATTGTTAATCATACCTAGAGAAAGGGTGATAGTGAAATATGTATGGGTATTTGTCTGAACAAAATGGGAGGAATTAACAATGCCCATTGTCTGATTACAGTGGTTGATCTTGTCTTAATTATGTCGGTAAATCCTGGATTTGGTGGGCAAAGCTTTATTGAGAGCCAAGTAAAGAAAATCTCAGATTTAAGAAGATTATGTGCTGAAAAGGTACAATGTCCCCTTCTAGTAGCTTCTTCCATAAGTTTTCCTTGATAGACTTTTCTCTCCCGGCATCACAAGGATTCAAAAGCAATCGGCATTTCATTTGCTTTGTTGCAGGGAGTGAACCCATGGATTGAAGTGGACGGTGGAGTCACTCCAGCGAATGCGTATAAGGTGTATATTGTAACATTTCCCAAARCAAAAGCTTCTATTACATGAGTTTCTGACTGCTACCGTGGCTGCAGGTCATCGAGGCTGGAGCCAATGCTTTAGTTGCAGGTTCTGCTGTTTTTGGGGCTAAAGATTATGCAGAGGGTATGTATGATCCATACAGTTCCTTCCACTCCCCCCTTTTGCAAATGTATAGAACATTTTAACTCACTTCTCCCCTCTTGAATTGATTCTTGAACAGCCATAAAAGGAATCAAAACGAGCAAAAGGCCCGAGGCAGTTCCAGTATGAAAGTCGCTTGTACAAGATCCGAGTTGTCTCAATTGATAGTACTGTTGTGTTATTCATTGCCATGTAAGTTGTCCCTCTCACGACATCTGAGTTGTTTCAAACTCGAGCGATAGAAARCACAAACAGCAACTAGTTTTTACGATCCTCAACATCTCGCACCGCCTGATCTTACCACTTGTTTCTTCCTCAATATGCAGAGATAATCTCCAAACTGCACAGGTAGCAGAACACTGTTCTTCAAGCTCTTATCTCAGCCATGGTTGCCTTGCCGCCACCCCACCTTCACAGTTTTATTCCTTTGTGAAAAGAAAGCCCGTAGAGTGTACCCCTTGAAGATTTGTTGTGTACTATAACATCTGAATACAAATTCAATAGTATAAACTTGGGAGCAATAATATTCTATTTTCCATATTTACTGTCCAATAAAAACGTTTTAGGATATTTTAAGGGAGTAGACAACCAAAATAAAATTATTTTAGTAATTTAAGGAAACATTTATTAGTTTTTGGACAACTTTTTAATTTCATTTTGAAGGGCAAAAGTTCATCCTTTATTTTAAATTTATAATTGAATTTTGATATTTAAGGCTTTAAATTAAAAATTAAAAATTGAATTAGATGCGTACAAAATAAAATTTTCCCAATTAAACGATTGCGTGAAAAGCAAAATACAAGCTTTCTTTCCAGTAGATTTTGACGCTGGTGTACTAATCGCGGGTCGAATTTGAAAAGTTGGATGCCATGGTAGTTGACGAAACCGCCATTCCCGCTATTCTAAGAAGCTCCAGAGCCAGACAACAATTTATTTTCTCTCTATTAAAGTGCTGTAAATCTGTTCGTAATCTAGCGAAAATCCATGCCCAGATAGTCGTCAGCGGCTTTAACCAGAAAAATTACATCCTTGTCAATCTGTTATCGCTCTATATCTCTTTCGGTTTTCTTGGAAGTGCTCAGAAAGTTTTCGGGGACGTCAGTGTACCGAGTACGACTGTGTGGAACCAGATCATTAGAGGGCATGCGCGGAGCAAATCGGCTCAAGAATCATTTGAGCTGTTCAAACGAATGGCGGCGGCGGAAGTTGAGGCAGATGGGTTCACGTATTCGTTTCTTCTGAGTGCGTGTGCGAGATCGAGGTTACTTCGAGAGGGAGAACAGATTCATGGGAGAGTTTTGGCCAGTGGGTATTACTCCAACACGTACGTTAGAGTGAACTTAGTCAATTTTTACGCGAATGGTGGAGGGGATTTTGGTCTCGAGAGTGCGCGTTACATGTTTGATGAAATGCTCGATAGAAACGTCGTGAGCTGGAATTCCTTGCTAAAAGGGTATGTTAGACGTGGTGATTTTGATGGGGCTAGAAAAGTTTTCGACGAGATGCCTGAGAGAAATGTCCAGTCATGGACCACAATGGTTGCTGGGTTTGCTCAAAATGGCCACTGTAAGCTAGCTTTATCGCTATTTAGTCAGATGGGGAGGGCTGGTGTGGCATTGGATCAGGTGGCGTTGGTGGCTGCATTGTCAGCATGTGCTGAATTGGGAGACTTGACATTAGGAAAATGGATTCATAGGTATATACAAAAAACATGGCAAAGTAGAAACTGGCCAGTATTGGTGTCTCTGTTCAATTCTCTGATTCACATGTATGCAAGTTGTGGTGAAATGGACAAAGCATATAAAGTGTTTGAAGAAATGCCCCAGCGGAACACTGTGTCTTGGTCGAGCGTTATCACCGGGTTTGCAAAACAGGGCCGTGGAGAAGAAGCCATTAGAATCTTCCAGTTGATGCTGTGCTCGGGTGAAACTGAAGTAAGACCTGACGAGATAACCTTCATTGGGGTTCTCACTGCTTGTAGTCATGCCGGTTTAATCGACGACGCCTTTCGACTATTCAAATCTATGCACGATACTTTTGGAGTCAGCCCGCAGATTGAGCATTATGGATGCATGGTTGATCTCCTCAGCCGTGCAGGTTTGCTGAGTGAAGCATCGAGTCTGATTGAAAGTATGCCAATGAAGCCAAACAATGCTGTGTGGGGAGCGCTCCTCAGCGGCTGCAGAGCTCACAAGAACTACGAAATCGCATCCCATGCTGCCAAAAAATTGGCTTTCGGAACCRATCCCGACAACCAAGCTGCTGGATATTTCATGCTCCTAGCTAATGTGTATGCTGCAGATAAACGGTGGCAAGACACTGCCACATTGAGACAGAGTATGCTTGAATTGGGAGTGAAGAAACCTGCAGGAAGAAGTTGGATCCAGATGAATCAAGTTGTACATGATTTCGTGGCCGGGGATGAGACCCATAAGGACGTGAGTTTAATTTACGAGATGCTTCGTAATTTAACCAGACAAGCCCGGATGGAGAGCTGCAAATCAGAGACAATATCAGAGGCACTAGTAGCCTGTAGGAGCAGCAGTTGAAGAACAGAGAACAAACTCTTTCTGGTAACATTCCTATTTTTCTGCTGCAAATGCAATGCAACGCAACATACTCGTATAAAATAGTGAAAAGATTGAACTTTTTGAATTGCCATACTCAAATCATAATAAAAGTTTATATACCTTTTCAGGAAAAGGAGGAAAAAGTCAAAAAGAGGAAGACACGTGGGCGGTTCTGGCACGCCACGTAGATTGCCAACATAAACAGTCGACCAATAGGAAAATTCAGAATATTAATGAAATGAATAATTTGGTGGGAGAAAAAATGGGAATGGGTCATATTTCATTTGGTTCATTGGAGAAGATCTGCGGGTGACGTGGCTTCTTCGCCATCTCTACATAACTATCCAACCCTCACGATACCAATATCCCCTTTTGCACTTTTTTTTAATTTCCTCTCTCCGATTTCCGCTTTTGCTATCGTGCGCTTCATCTCTCGTCAATCTCAGCCCTCCATCTGCCGCCAATTTGATCGAATCGGTGCATTTTAGCCTCCAAAGCTGATCGAGCAAAGATATTTGTTTTTCGTAGATATAAGCATTTACGATGGCTGACTGAAAATCTTCTGTGCGYTCGCTCGCGGCTCGCCGTAAACGCCACACCAAAAACCGTCCAGACGTGTGCCAACGCGCGTCATCTTCGGGGAAACGAGAAAAACGATTCATTTTTATTGGTTTCTGGTGGTCACGTTTGATCTTCGGAACTCGGATCTTCCGGGAGCGTTTGGTTTACCGTTTGGTGGAGGAGTGTAATCTGTGCTACTAGCATGATTAATTGACTGGTTGCGCAGTTCCGTGAGCTTTTAACTGAGGTGTTTCTTTTGGGTTTGATTTCGATGTCGTCGGTATTGAACGGGATGGGTGACCTTCTGATACGTGAATGAAGTCAGTGATCGAAACCCTAACCCTAAGTTGGATTCTGTGGGAAGATTGACGAAGCTGTGGATGGAATTTCTCTAGTATGTATTTAACCTTTTTGAGTATTTCCTTTTCTCTTTTCTTTCTTTTTGGGCTGCAGTTGATTGCTTTGTATTTAGGCAGGGAATCACGTTTTATATAGGTTGGTTTGTCGGTTATGGATTGCAAGGAGCTCAATTTGAACGAAGATTGTGGTGCCTGTGGTAGCGGTGGGAAGAATGGGGGAGATGGATTTATAGACAGGAGCAAAGTGAGGATTTTGCTGTGCGATAATGATTCAAAAAGTTCAGAAGAGGTTTTCAAGCTTCTGTTAAAATGTTCCTACCAGGGTACCRCCTTTTTTCCTCAGTAGAATCTTTTGGTTGCTAAAAGTAATGCATAGTAATTAGTCATTTCAGTTAAGTTCAAATCTCTGGAGACACTCTTGTAGTTGTGTGAGTTTAAATGTTTATTACAGTAGAACTTCTTATGTTATAATGTGATTCTMACTACTGTCTATATATAYACATCAATAATTTTATAAAAGTTCACTSGTTTCTGCAAAATTTTCAATACTAGCAATTGATAGAAATGTCAACTATTTTAATGATATAAGGTTTTCTTTTGGTCGACAGTCATTTCTGTGAGTTCAGCTAGACAGGTTATTGATGCTTTGAATGCGGAGGGACCTGAAATTGATATTATACTCTCGGAAGTTGATCTACCAATGGCCAAAGGCATGAAAATGTTGAAGTACATCACCCGGGATAAAGAGCTGCGACGCATTCCTGTTATCAGTAAGTTCTAATTCCCTTACCACCAATTTATCAAACGTTAATGTTTCAAATTTAAGAGAATGATGTGATCCTCATTTATTTGATTTATTTTTCCCTTGCTTTGTAAGTGATGTCAACACAAGACGAGGTCCCTATTGTTGTTAAGTGCTTGAGACTTGGAGCAGCTGACTATCTTGTAAAGCCTTTACGAACAAATGAGCTACTAAACTTGTGGACACACATGTGGAGAAGAAGGCGCATGGTTTGCCTCCTTGGACTGATATTTTATTTTTTAACATCTACCTTCCCTTCCTTCCCTAGATTAATTTTCTCAAATAGAATTTGGTTGTGCATCAATTGCAAGGAAACATGCAATCAAAGGGTCTAGGGTGGCCCTTTGAATCTTTGCAGATGATGTATATCTTTTTAATTTATTAATCTCCAAATAAATATCTGGTCAATCCCTTATGTTTCCAGACCTCTTTGCTTGTACAAAAATACTTGCAATTTATTCATCTCACTCGGCCATCCATCTGTTTTATGATGGCAGCTTGGACTGGCAGAAAAGAACATCTTGAATTATGAATTTGATATGGTCGCATCAGACCCAAGTGATGCTAATACGAATAGTACTACTTTGTTCTCGGATGACACTGATGACAAGTCACGTAGGAGCACAAATCCAGAAATTGAAATTGCAACACATCAGGAAGATGAGGTTGGTTTGGTATAATTGAATTTTTGAAGTTTGGAAATGATGTTGCAATATCAAGTACTATATTATTATATTTATCATTAGGTTGCTTTCTGTCCTTACCCTAAAAAATGTAAAGTTGGGATGCTTTGTTTGTAAATTTCTCTCTTTTTTCAATAGCTAACTGTTACGTGGGTATTGTTTGTTAATTGTGCATTTTGTGCTCGTTTTCTTTAGGGGCAAAGAGATGCCGATGAGGCTAAATGAATTGGCTATAGTTTTTGGATAAATATACGAAGTAAAATGAAGAATATTATTTTGAATTTTAGATTTTAGATTTATTTTTTTGATTTTTATCTTTTACCGGACAGACAAATTTCAGTAAGAATCATCTATCAATTGGGAGGTTGTACCTTTTCTTTGAAAAGAAATAAATAATTGCGGTTTGGTGGCTCCTCTGCAGTTGTAATTCACAGAAGTCCTTGGGCCTTTAATTCAAGCTTCAACAGATATCATGGTTTTCATTATTAAGTGTTCGCGAAGACCTTTAAGGACTCCTAAACCTTGTCGTTGCCATCAAGGCTGCTCCTTGGAGGGTGACTTAGAAAATCATAATTGATGTTTAATGTAATTGAAAGTAAGATATGAATGAAAATTTATGTTTTATTCATGGACTTGGTAGAGTTGATTGGTTGATATGAATTGTGATAAAACATGAGAAATTGATTTAAATAAATAGGTTAATTTTGAAGTAAGAGTTGGTTTATTTAATGCAGCAATGCTTGATGTGATTTATCTGAGTATTATGAAGTAAGGGTGCATGGAAAGCCTTTTTCTTTTATTTATTCATTATTTTATTGACGCCATCTATATTGTACCCTTAACTGGGAACTACATTTAAATTGCCTTTACTTATCTTTTTCAGTCTGGTATTGTCGCACTGGTAGAGCCTCTTGTTGTTCATACGGTGGAACATCAGCCAGATATACCTGGAATTAGCGAGCGCCGAATAGGTCAGCCWGTGATCAAATTGACCTGCTCTTTCATAAGCATCATATTACAAATATTCCAAGTTGTGTTTATTGGAAAATATCAATTATTACTTCATTTCTGCCAGAAACATATGTAATGAATGCATTAGACCGTTAACTAATTCACTATGATACCTATCATTGTCCTGTACTTGATGGCAGTTCTTGCTAAGCGCTCTAGGATTGTTATTGGCTTTTTTCATTCTGGAGCTAACCWACTCGACTGTGATGCTATTATTGCCTTGTCTGTGAGATGGGTTCGAAGAAAGATTGCTTTATCCTGAGTTATAGTTGATTCTCAATTAAATTTTTTTCCTTTCACCATTTTTTAGAGTGTATGATATTATGTTTTTGTAATGTCTTGCAGGGCAACTTTCATCATGCCCAAGAAAGAGTGAACTAAAGATTGGTGAATCATCCGCATTCTTTACCTATGTCAAATCAAAAACTGTGAAGGCAGTAGATGTTGAAGACAGTGCCAGACGACTTTTGCTGGATGAAAATCATCAGGAAACTGGTCAGCATGCAATCCGTGATTCCCAAATACAAGAAAATGGGGAGGCGTTGGAAAGCCAGTCACAGGGAGACGAATTCCCAAGCAGTACTAGTTTTCCTGATTCTTTTTCTATGGAGAGATCCTGTACGCCACCTGCAGCCACAGAAGTTCCTCGGGAAAAAAACATAAATGAAGAGAATTGCTCTCAAGTGCTCGTGCATCCTCGAAATGGATCTCAAGTTGATAATTCAGCCCTACCTGTGCAGACACGAACTGCTTATCCATTTTATATGCCAGAAGGAATGATGTCGGCTCAACTGTATCAAAAGAACCTGCATGATATGCAAAATCATGCGGCAATGATGTCACAACAGTACGGTCATTTTCATCATTGCCCTCCCAATGTTAGTGGGATGGCATCTTATCCTTATTACCCTCTGAATATATGTTTACAACCTGGTCAAATGCCAGCTACTACTAATTCATGGCCATCATTTGGAAATTCATCTACAAATGAGGCACAATCGAACAAATTGGATAGGAGAGAGGCAGCACTGATTAAATTTAGGCAGAAAAGGAAAGAGCGTTGTTTCGATAAGAAGATTAGGTACGTTAATAGGAAACGGCTTGCTGAGAGAAGGCCCCGAGTGCGGGGTCAGTTCGTGAGGAAGGTAAATGGTGTCAATGTAGATCTTAATGGACAACCTGCATCTGTTGATGATGTTGAGGATGAAGATGACGAGGAGCAAATATCAAGGGATTCCTCTCATGAGGATGATGGTTCAGGATATTAGGGAAAATTTGCTGTCCAAGTGACCAAGGGAGTTCCTTTTGATTGGTTCAGTGGCATTAATTATCSCTGGAATACCTGAAATTTATGCACTTGAAGCTTTAAGATCATTACTTGTTCCTGATATCACGCCGGATATTTATTGAAGAATGCCTGACCAAGTTTATCCAGAAAAGCAAGCAAGCGTGCATGTTTACTGCATGCAATCATTCATAATGTTGGCAAGAGCCCTTATTCTGCTGTTACATCACCATTTGCTTGCACCAGGTCCTTGTAGCCTTACGGTTGCTGGTGGCTAGAAACTGCTTCTCTTATCCTGTCTTGCTGCTCATGGAGTGTCCGAGCTGGTTCTTGAGGGCTGAAATATACGTGCTTCAGTATCATCTGATCTCCATGGTGGAACTCAAATGGGTCGAATGATGGATCATTGGAAATCTGTTGACCAATATTAGATATTTGCAAAGATGTTCTCTTAGAATGAAGAATAGCTTGTTGGAATTCCAGTCAAATTAGCCAAGTATCTTACCCTACCCCCGATCTCAACTTATGTAGCTTGTGGAAGTTCTGAATCAAAAGGTTAACCAATCTCATCCAAACTGTGCGAACTATTTTTCATTGCATCCCCATAAGCTGTTTAGAGTTGTGTTAATATAGAATGATATGTAAAGGAAGTAAGAATTTGATTCGGTAGTTCCAGCCAGCATCTGCTAAATGTCCCATATTTTTATTTGTGCTGAATTTATGGTTTGGTAAGGTTGTCACTCGATCAGTTTTCATTAGTTAAGTTAACGTTGCAGGCAAAACATATCTATTTACATATCCAGTATATAGGTGGAGCATAAGCAAAACATGCCAATTAAAGTAAACCAGGTAACTAGGAATGGCATACAATTCTATAGACACCAACAAATACAAAGAAATCAATATAAGTCATCTGTATATATTCCAGCTCTGAAATGATAATCTGTTTTTGTGCAGCACCAACCATTCATGTCGTTCGGGGTGGACATGGTGTCATCCTGATATTCTTGGTCTGTGCTTCAAAGGTCTAGCACTGAAGCTCAAAGCAGGAGCTTCTTTCTCAGTAAAATTTTGTGCTAATGGAATTATAGTGAATGTGAACAAGAATTCGAGCCTAAACACAAGGCGTTCAAAATAGCTGCAACTCCTGATGCGGCCTCTTCTCTGATATACAAGTTAAACACTCCCCCCACCTTGATGGATTTTCTAATTTGAAGGCAGAACTTTCTGTTGGGCTAACAGCAATCCATTCAATTGTGCAACTTGTTGCAGTAGTTGACTGATTTTCTATGTAAAGAAATAAAAGGAAACCCAATAATCTATCAGACAAATATAAMACAATAACTCTGCACAGTGCTTTTCTTTTCTTTTCTACTGATAACTGAATAAACAGTGAAGAGAAATGGGGGGTGGGGGGAATATGAACTCCAAGCAGGCAACAAGAGCATGCAAAGAAAGGAATCAACTTCACAACTTCCAATGCCCTCCACATGCAATCATACTTAAATCTTTATGGAGAATTCAAACTAGCCTGACTTAAGGTGGTTTGTCAAATTTAAGTTGTTCTGAATTTGTAAATATAATGTGGTGTTATGAAAAGCATTTTGCGGAATCTAAGGGCTTCAAAACTCGAAGAAGCATTATCACGAASACTTGGAGATCAGTAATTGACAAACCTTGTCTTTCTCCTTGATTATCATCCTTAATTGCTCGGAACTTTGACGCAGACGCCGCTGACGAGCCCTCTTGTACAGCCACCAGAGAGTCACGACTAACGCAATCCTTCCGGCAGGGGAAAACACCCAAAAAGCCGTTCTACGCGCGGTATTGGACCAAATTGTGGAAGCCATTGCAGTAATCCTCGCGCGCAGAATCTGAACCCCATATACCATCCACCTAGAGGCCGCCATGGATTTTCGAATTTGACAATCAGATGGCTTCGGTGAATGTGAGTGTGAAGTCTCGTCATCAGAAAATGAGAAAGATGAGAACGATGACGATGACTGGGACGACCTAAACGACGTTGATGGCGAACTCGATTGAAACGAAACTGGGCTTCCTCGTTCGTCTTCTTCATTCGATGGGCAGTGCAGATTCTCGTGATTTGAAGGTGGGAAGACGGAGAAATCATTATTCGGACGAGAATCGGTGATCACCACCATTGACCATTCTTTCAATTCGATTTTCCGCAGTCGAGATGCGGAAGGAGACACAGAGGAATTCGAGGACGGGAAGTTTTCCCAATCGAAAACCGATCTGGTTTCATCACCCGCCATTTATCCGCAGACCCAATTAGAATTACTGCTTGAACATAAAGAAAAGATGCAGCAAATGGAAAATGGAGCAGCAATTTGAGTTTCAAGATGGCAAAGAGAACGCTTTGGGGTGCGTTCATGAATCATGCAACAGAAAACAGGAAGGAAAAAGTTTTTCTTTTACTTGGAAATTGGAGCTTCCAGTTGGGRCCTTTGCTCGATTCGACTCAACTCTATCCCGTAGAAGAGAAGTAAATTACGGGAGTACCCTCACTCCAGATCCAAAATTCCCATTCAAGATTCTTGCTTTTTTTGGGCCCTCCACACCATATCCACGTGGGAGAGAAGGCCCAAACAGAAAAAAGGCCCATCACAACCCCCAGGCCCCAAGAACAAGAGTCCATCTCACTGTTTTTAGCAAGTCTGAAAAATACTCCTTTGCTCCTATATTTTGGTTGAAATATTGATTTACTACTTTAGTCTATAATAATTTAGTTCATATACTTAAATTGCCAATAATTTTGTATCTAACTTCAATGTTTTAATTTAAGTACAAAGTTTATAACGATTWAATTTTTATCCTGAAAAATATTGTTAAGATTTAATAGAGTTTCTAATCTARTATATGTAGATGGATAAACTGATGAAGAATTAAATATATGGATTTGATAAATAAATCGGTCAGAGTCGTTTTCTATTGGTTTAGTCAAATATGTTATTTTCGACCGAATATGTTAGACAGAAACTACAAAATGATGGTTTCCCCATCATTTCTTTTTTTTCCCTTCTCTGTAGTTTTCAACGTCTCTTTTTTCCCCTCCTCCGTCTCTACTATTCTTTCCCTTTCTCTCCTTTTTTTCTCTTCTCTCACTATTTTATCTCTAAACTGACCAAAACTAATCAACTGCTAGCTAGTATATTCAAGGTGATCGGAGTGTTGTAGAGCCTTCTAAAACCGACGAGTTCCGACTAATGAAAATCAACTTGTTGATGATCGGCATCAGTTGGAGCCCAAAATCGACGCAGATCGACTGATCATCACCCATAATAAATTACAAAGACTAAATCGTTATATAAAAAAACTGATACAGATTTTTCATGGTAGAGACTATATTGTTACAAAATTTAGATTATAATAGTTAAATTGTTACGTACCAAAGTTTAGGGATTAAATAGTTATCAATTTGAAAGTATGGTGATTAAATAGTCACACACTAAAGTTTAGATTAGAGATTAAATTGTTATTGGGACAAAAATTGTTTCGTTAACCCAAAAAAAAAATTGTGCAACTTTCTTTTTTTTWWTKKTWWTTTWRKTTWWTTT
>NW_019104497.1:605129-661834 GCF_001995035.1 Momordica charantia
CCMWYYTTTTCTCCCCAAAATTAGATTCTAAACTTGGTACAATATATCAAAATCCAACCAAAATATACTTTTAACAAACTTAACACTCACATAAATAGAATTATGTAAACTAAACTTCATATGTTTGAAAATAAGATTTAAGTTAATTCTACGATTTATAGTTAAATTGGATGAGATTAAAAAATTTAAAGTTAAATTTGACTAGCTTAACTTGGAAGAAAGTTTTCTGTGTCTTCAAAGTGATTAAATAGTGTTTTAAAGAAGATTCATAGATCGTAGGATTTCAAGTTAGATAGAGACCGACTTTATGGGTAATCTTATGTGTTGCATAACAATTTCCCAATTCAATGAGATGATAGCGACATGGAAAAGTCTTTCTTAAAAATTACAAAATAAAGAGACTTCAAACGTCTAAGAATAGATGATGTAAGAAACTGTTAAAATAATGGTACCTCCTTCAAGTACCGTGAGTATCACCACAATATGGTATGATATTGTCCGTTTTGSGATAACGTTCACGTATGAYKTTGTTTTTKGTTTCATCCAAAATGTCTTATACTCCTCATCTTTATACTATGGATGATGCTCTTCTCTAACAAATGTCGAACTTTGTTTGCATTCTCCTTACAAATCCAACGTAAACACTAAAAACAAGAAAAATGATACCACAGTAAATATCAAATTGTTACCATTTCACCCGAATTCATTGTGACATTTGAGAATTTACTTGGATTTAAGATGAGAGGAAAAAAAATACTGAATTGAAGAAATACCAAAAATGCTCGTACAGATAGGAGAGAAAGAAAATCGCTATAATCAAATTGATATAAGAATGTTGTCAACGTAATGGATACTATTTTTAACTAAAAAAAATCATTAAAACAAGAGAATTTACTTTGATAGTTAAAAGTTGATATAATAAACATAATTATAATCATACTTTTTGAGCGTAGTTAGTACTTAATTAAATAAATACCAATTATTAGCATCTAATCTTATCGTTTTACAAGTCAAGCCACCTCTCAATTGTTTTGTTTTTTGTTTTTGTATGGCTTAAACATGTGGATATTTGGTTTCTTATCCTTTTTGGAGGATAATATATTGATTAGTAGGTGAGGTATCTCCTTCCAATTATTTCTTCATTTTTAATTCGACTTGAAATTAATAATTACACAAAAAGGGATAAAGACAATTAATTGGTAAGATACTTAATCAAGAAATTAATTACTCAAGATTAATGTGTCAAATATTTAGGTAACCACACCAAACTTGTATCATGCAAAATTAAAATTGTATGGTTTTAACATTGAATTTTCATTAGTATTTAGATCTCTTAGTTTATCCATCATTAATTTAAGTCATATTTGACTTACTCTTGTTAATATATTGATTGATCAATATATAAATATATAAATTAAAACTAATAATGAAACTTTGAGTGTCGGTTTGTAGAAAGAAAAGTCTAGGTCCTCTCTTATCCAATTGTTTCATAATAATCTAATATCATAATGGAAAAACATATTATTATTAAAGCATATATTATTGCACCCTCAAACTATATAATAATAATAATGATGAATTATTAAACCCTCCAACAAGCCATTAAACTCGTCCTAATTCATCACATACTCGGTATGTAATTCAGTCTATCACACCAATATTTAGTACTTCTCATTTTGTAGTACTTTCCAAAATTGGTCCAATCAACTTTGACAAAAATTTTCCAACAAATACTCTATCAAATTTCAAAATATTTATCATTAATAAAACGTTGGTTGCTAATTATTTTTCAATATATATTTTATTTGATACGAAATCCCAAAATATTTATCGAGGCAAAACTCTCTCTTTCATTGATATATAAAGCAAAATATAAAATAAGAAAAAAAAATTGGCAATTGATGAATTGATTTCTTACTTTGTACACTTTAAAAGGTCATCTAATGTTTATTTAATTAAAATTTCCATTTTAGTTAGAATGTCACTAGACACACCGACACTTTTATTTATTATTATTATTATTATTATTATTATTTTGGTGTTTGAGAATTAGCAAAAATGTTGAATATTGAAATTCATTAATTCTTTTCTACAAAATTAAACAATCAATGGTATTTCATTCGGTAAGCAACTTGATGAAATTTATGATTCATAATTTAGTGAACTCTTCAACTAATGAAAGCCCACCTCAAATGTTCTGTCTACCAACCTCATCATGCATATTCTTCTTCTTCCTACCCTAACTCACCCAATTTTCACTTTTTAAATTACCATTTCAATTTTTCAATTTCATTTTCAAATTTCAAGGGTTTTTCTTGAGTCTGAAATTACAAGTCTCTCCTTATTTTCTAACCAAGATAGAAGCACCAAAAAGGAAAGTGATTTCTTCAATTTGAAGGCATGAGGGAGTACCCCCCATGATTGAAATCTATATTTTATTTGTAGGAAGAACAACAAAAAATGGAAATTTGTGTCCTTTTTTCTTATTTTGTTTATAAGCTTGTTTGGCTTTAATAACAACCCCCTAATAAATATTTAAGAAAAWGAGGGGTTTGGAGATTACAAAGAAGAGCCAGTTCAATATTGTAATTCTTTGGTAAAAACAATACCTGAACAACTCAATCTTTTCAATTTTTGTTATATTATTTAGTAGTTGAGCTATCCATTTAACCAAATTTTGTAAATCAGTATCAAACGCTTGGAGAAGACAATACTCTCCAACACCAACCAAAAAGAAAAAGAAAAAGAAGAAAAAAAAAAGCTTTCCCAGCTCCTCTAATATATACAGCCTTCTCAACACACAAAACAAGGGAAGATCCCCATTWCATTCAGATTTTACCCTTTTCAACACAGAAACTCAAGAATTGAATTGAAATGGGGAAGACAAGCAACATCATCAGAACATCAATCTTCAGTTTCCTGCAGAGATATCAGTACTTCACCTCTATCTCAGCATTCTTTGCATTCCCCTTCTCAGCTTCCCTTCTTCTCTCACAGACTTTTGTTTTCACTTCTTCCATTTCTCTTCTTCCAAACATATACCATCGCTTGAACATTCTTTTTGATGCTGCAGGAGT
The DNA here is from genome assembly GCF_001995035.1 of Momordica charantia. The sequence goes on from NW_019104497.1 coordinate 608,207, forward strand.
CCCTCCTTCCTTGGAATTCTTCTCCATTTTCACTCAGAAGCTTTCCCAAACAATGTTTTCTTCCATCTTCACTCTTCCCTTAACTCTTACCTTCCTGCTTGTTGCAAAAGCCTCTGTACTTCAAGCTTTCAAGGACTCCAAACCAGGCTCCCACCCCTCATTCTCCTCTATCAGATCCCTTTACAACCCACTTCTCCTCACCCACATTTGCAACTCACTCCTCATACTCTCAGCAAATGCAACAGTTTTTTCCATCCTTTTCTTTGCTTTCAATTGCCTTGAAGGATTTGGGTTTTCTTCTTCCACCAGCTTTCTCTTGCTCTCATCAGCTGGAGCTGTCCTGTATTCCGTAGTTCTTGCAAATACCATGGTTATCTGCAACCTAGCATTGGTTTTATCAGGCATGGAAAAGCTTGGAGGTTACCTGGCAATACTAAAGGCTTGTGTCCTGATAAGAGGAAGAACTTCCACAGCATTACTTCTGGCTCTGCCTACGAACCTGGCCATGGCTGCAATTGAAGCCTTGTTCCAGTACCGAGTCGTGAGAGCTTATCTTCTTGTTGGAAGGCCAAGTTTTTCCATGCTTTCAGAAGGGATTATCATTGCATATCTGTACTCCATCTTCGTCGTCCTCGACACGACAGTGAGCTGTCTGTTCTTCAAGAGCTGTAAGACAGTTTACTGGGTGGATCTGGAAGGAAGACAAGTTCATCAAATAGACTTTGCAGAAGTAGACAATGGTGCTTGTGTCGTCGATTCAAAGGTTTTACAGGATCAGCATTTGACAATACGTGGATAATCCACACAACACGATCATCTGCAGGAAAAGTACATAGAATTCAATTGAAGAACAATAACAAGAACTTGTGGAATTCATTTCCGTTTGTTGAAAGAAACCAAGCAATTTTTTCTTTTTCAAACAGATCAGCACCCACAGTGGAAACAAAGATCCAGGAGCAGAAACCATGTGAAAAATTTGTAACTGTTCCTAGAGTTCTCTCTCTGTTTTAATTTCATCCATCGTCTTTTATTTATTTCTGTTCGCATTGTAGATAAACCGACAGTTACATTTTGGTAGGATACATACAGACCTCCATTTGTCAGCTTTCTTGAGAAATAAAATTCAATAGCTTGCTTCAAAATCTTCAAAAACTTCTCTGACTCATCCCTCCAGATACAAATMTCTGCTCTGCCCACTTAAAGTTTGGGCATTTTGATGCCACCACAATCCTTGTTGCAAGCAATAGTTGACGAACCCAGATGGAAAATGCATTCAGAACGAAGCCTTGATCTGGTCTAAGCATTCGCTTGGTAGAATCGTCGACAATTTTCTTAGAATCATCGGGACGAGGGGTGATGCCAGCAAGATTTGAGCTGCGAACGTAGATGGAAGGTATTGATTTCTGCGTGTTCGCTACTCCTGCTTACAATCATGGATAAAAGGACTCCAATTCTAAGAAAAGCAGGAGAGAGATGCATCAACAAAGTGAGGGTACCGATATCCAGAAATTATAGTGGTAGAAAAGAGGGTCGCTGAGAATACAAGAAAGGAAAATGGCTCCAGTTTGCCACAAACAGCTCTCATGGCTCGTACGACTACAAGGTAAAAGAAACAAAATAAATATTAAAAAAATAAATTGTATATATTTCTTATGAGGAAGAGAAAAAACGGATAGAGTAAATTTTTGTAAATGATTTCTAGGTTAAATGTGTATAAATTTGTAACTATCCTAATTTGATAATCCTTTGTTTTTTTTTTCTTCCAACTATTTTGATATATTTTTCACTTTCTTTATAAACACRTTTGAATGACCAAATTTCAAAAACAAAAAATACTTTTTTAAAAGTAGATAACATGACCATGGAGCTCATAGTAAAAATAGTGTTTCTAGACTTAATTTTTTTTATAAAAATAAAAAATAAAAATAAAATAGTTATCGGACGATAATTTAGAAATAAAACACTAGATTTACAGTACCTGTGATGAATCTTCGTGTGCAGGTGGTTCCATGATGTATGTATGATTAGATATGCTTCATTATTCTATACAGGGAAGAGTGGACCCATCAATGAATAATCGTAAATTGCAACAAAAAAGATAAATTAAGAATAAAATTTCCTAACAAAGTAGTATTTTTACGTTACAGTCACAGAAGTTAAAGCCTGACTTCTAATTCTAACACCTTATTTAAAGAACTGTACAACATCTTTCAGGACAGAAATTCAGAAAATTATGTTACAAAATTTAATAGTCATAAAATATGGACAGGGAGAGATTTGTACAGATAGTTATGCTGCTGGATGCAAGATCCTACGCCTGCACATCTGGACGGTTCTTAGTCGCTGCTCTGTTGTAAAGCTATTCAAAACACAGTGTGGAACCTGAAATCAAATTCTCTTCTTGAATGGCCTCTTCCATGAAAGCTACTGCAGAGGGCATGAGCCAATTTTACTTCAACTCTAGGATGGTTCTCCAAAAGCTTTTGCTAAGGACCATGCCCAGAATCTGCAAAAATTAAGCCAATTTGGAGCCTTTGGTTCTTGGTCTACATAATGGCCACACGAGATTGAAGTAAATTTTTGTTCATTTGGAGGAGATTCAGAGTCATATTTCAGCTGTCCATTAGGTATTTAGCCATGATCCAGGTCCTGGATTAACCTTCTGGGAGGTTAAAGTTTCTGCAGTCCCCAAGCTTAGCTTTGTATCAATCTTGTTAGATTTCTGGTGCAGTATTAAGAAAGGGTCTTTCTGACACGCTCGGATGGTGTATCGTCCATTCCGACCCCTCACAAACTTCTTCATCTGCTTGATGATGCTCTTGGCCCTTTTTCGATTTTCACCTATTTTCTGAGCTTTCTCATCTCCATTTCTAACTGCTTGCAATTCTCTACATGTGCTTTCATAAAGGATCTTGTAAAATTGAAGAGAGTTCCTGTAACTGCATTGATTTGAACACATAGAATCAGATCCTGCATGAATAAATGGGAGCCAGGGAGAGAATACTATAGATGTACTGATTTTCCTGAATTAATTTGACACTACAGTTCCAAATTCTATTATTTTGATTATGGACATAAAAACGGGATTATTTTGATTCGTTAGAAATTGGACAATTAAGGAAATTTCTCCTTGAGTTCCAAATTCCAATTGAAATGAAATCTTTAGGATAAGTCTAACCATTGCCTTAAAAGCATATTATTATGAATTTAAAATTTCAAAAACCCGAGTTCAAATCCTATTTTAATTTTGATTTAGAATTCCTAGGAACTCCATTGAATGGTCTTTCTTATCTTTCTGAAAAGTAAACTTACATAAGAACAACAAGGAAGTCAGTTCTTTATCTGCTTTTTCAAAGTTCGAAAGAATACAAAATAAACATGGACAAATCTTCTGAAGATGTGTGAATCATTGTATAAGGAGATTCAATAATGATAAATATCTACTACCTGCAGACCGTACAGTCATGTACAAGTAACAAAGAACAACAAAAAGTCAAGCTGTGCACCATTAACTAACCTTGTTCAAATGGACAGCGGGCAGGATCCTCACCAAAATATAGTGCAAGTGCATCAGCATTTCTACCCTGCCACCAAGCAATAAACAAAAACATGGCCTCCTTTATTTCTCAACAACTTCCAACTATATACCACAAYATAAATGATTCAGTCTAGTAAATTACCACCACCGAATAAAGAACTGTCACAGATTCCACCTCTGTCTCAGCAAGAGTAACAAATCCTTTCAACGTCTAAAAATACAAGATAGAAAAATTGTTCAAACCACTGAAATTATTCACAATGAATATGTTGTTTGTGTGTGCATCTGGGTGATGAGAGGGACAGAGAACCAAAAGAGTATTAGCACAATGCATGGCTATTTAAGTTTGACCTATAAAGTGGAATAATTTCCATCATTCAGAAGAGTTTTCTACACCATATAACTTCCATATAAAATGGTTCTATTTCACTCTTTTACACTGCATCCCAGGGAAGGGGGAGGAAAAAAGAATTTGCACCTTCCGAAAGGTTTCAGAGATGGGGCCATCATTTTCAGATGCGACTAGTTCCTGCCTCACCTTTTCCAATCCTTTTGTTATTGCTTGCATTTCTTCAGCCAAAGATTTCAATTGTATCTACATATGAATCAGGACAAGAATTCAAACAAATTTTTTACCATAATGATTGAATTTAATCCAAGAAGTATGGAGATTGGAGACCTTAGACGCAGCTTCCAAGCTACCAAGGTCCAGATGAAAATCAAGAAGTGATKGTGACTTCGAAGCAAGAACCTGAATCACATGCATAAACCAACTTTGAGATCAGCCACCTAACTTGAGAGAATACTGAGGTTAAAGACTAAGCAGTTCATTATTAAAGGATATATAATATAAGAAAATATTTTTAGCCTTTTAATTGTCCGAAAAAGTATAGTATAACCTCCTAATTCACGTACCAAACCTTATCAGTATAGAAGTAACTAGATTATTACTTAATTAAAAAGCAACAATTATTCTCCCATCAAATTAGAAAATTAAAATTTATCAGTAAGACAGATGAATAAAGACATTACCTTACAAAGRTAGTGCATAAGAGTCATCTTGTTGTTAGAAGCACGTGTATCAGTGAGTTTTGAAAGACTATCCAACCTGAAACCAATTGCAGAACCTGCACGGTATCGAGTCTGGGTAATAATGTTTTCAAAATCCATGGACTAAAACATTTGACCAACATGAAATTCTGGTAAGGAAAGTAGCAGCATTAAAAGCAGAGAATGAGGTAGGGATGCCAAGAACTGAACCCTGCATAAATAGAGTTCAACTTATGCCAATCAACATGAATATCATTTGAACCCATAAATTTTTTAATTTTTGTTTTATGAGAAACTGATTTTAACCCATAAATTATTAACAATAATATGATAGGATTTAGAAGCCTCCTGTTCACATAACATTTGTTTTTGGAAGAAAATGAGGGAATCAAATAAGTAAAAATGTGCATGCTCACCCATGGGTCGTTTTAGTAATAAGTAGAGAACACTTTTCTATTTTTGTTATTAAAAAAATGGGAAAAGGAGTGTAAAGAATATTGTGAAACGTCTGATGTAAGCCTAGTTGAAGCATGTCGGAAGTTGGAAGTCTCGGGAAGGAAAATAGAGGCAGCAGGCATCTAAAGACCTTCCATCAAAGAAATTCTTGTTATAAAAGGAAAATTAATCACATCACCATAATAAAAATTTTCAATTTCTTAAATTCTAAACTACTTTGGTATCAAGTCATTTGAGTATCATGATGTAGCCCAAAAATTCTGTCTTGCAACAAAGATCCGAGAAGTTTCTTACCCCTAGCAGTTCCTTGGTTCAGCATATTTCCCAGGCAAAGAATTCTCTTCAATATCTCCTTCAGTTTGAAAGAATTCTTAACCTGTTAAAAAACGGTAGTGTAAATAATGGGCTTAAATTTGACAAATATCAAATAAGTGAAGGAATGTATTCATTATCATTAGCAATAGACCTCTAGACAGACACAGTTTACAGTGTTTAGGCTTTTTCTGAACTCTACTATCTGCAAAGGAGGTCAAGAATAAGTATACTTACACTAAAGAAATTTCTGTATATTCCAAAATTAAAAAAAAAATGATGAAAATGAAGAGTTGCAGATACCACAAAACCTGAGAGCTGAACTGAATCTTGAAAGAAAACACTCTTAACTTCGACTCCACACGAGGAACTTGCATCATCTCCAAAAAGTACTGATGAGTGGAAAAATGAGAAAAGAGAAGTAAAGTATGTTAAGTTATAATTTTTTTTATAAGAGAAAAAAAAACAAGAACAATATGTTCGAAATGCCATTCGTGCCACATGCAACATAGAGTTTAAAAGAATTTATTTAATATAAAAATAGCAGAAAACTAAAAAATGACTTCTTAAATTGGATCTCAAAGTTGCTGGCAAATATAGAAGCCATTTTGGACAAGATACACAACAGAAACTTAGAATTAAAGTACAATCCCAGCCTTTTCCTAAGGTAGCAATTTTATCACTTTCTTTCCAACTTTCACTCAGATTTTTTTTTCTGCATTGAATTATGTATAATTAACCAAATTTTGACTTTAGTTGATAACTCTAACAGATGCATGTACTCTGAAAACAAACTGAGCATCAAGGAGGGGTAGGTGCTTTATTCCATCTGTGCACAATCGTGAGCTTACTCTAGGCTACAAGTATGAAGCTATAAAGTACTACACTGCATGAAATGCAATCTATGACCTGTTCAACAGAGTAACTTAAAATTACCTGTTCACACTTTCCAAGTTTGTCCTTGTCACCGCAGTACCCCTTAATAATTAAAGCACAAAGAAATCTTCAGTTAAATGATTATAAATAAAGAACAGCCTGTGCCATAACATGTAAATAAAAGGAAGAATCTAATAAATGGTAAAATGAAAAAGGATGATCCAATATTATAGCACTAGATATTTCACCTTTAGAAGCTCCATCTCCTCTCTGGTAGGGCAAAATTTAATGAGATTTTCCACTTGATCTACATCTAATACTGACTCGTCCATGGAGAGTACTGMTGCCTGTATTACATGATGAATTGACAATAGCAGTCAGAAAAGTATAATATATGCTCCATCATGTTAATCTATTAGCTCTGAAACAAGCTTTATTCACGCGAGAAATTTCAGTAATAAGTGGCAGCAAGAATGCATTATGGAACAAGCATGAAAATATCTGAAATCTACCACCAACGGCAGGATACTGTATTTTCAGACTCCAAGATATTAGCTACCATGGTGAAAAGATGAGCTGGGAATATAGGAACCCAATATAGCGTTCATATGGAATTAGAGCATCATAAATTCTTGATAATCAAGAAACTGCACAAAATGAAACTACATCGTGATTTCTAATGCACAACAACATTACCGGAAAATTAAGAATTAACCTCTTCACAAACCATAAGTAACAGACCAGGTGCAGAAATTCCAGCATTAGGATATGACGAATGCACATGTGAATGAAAGAAAACTTTTACCTCTGAGCACAATGAAAGGATAGACAACTTACTCTACGCATGGGGAAGGGGCAAAGTGAAAAGTTAGATGAAAACATTTCTTCCTAATATCACCATTTTAGTGGCTTAGTCTCTAATGTCTTAATCTGAACTCAAATTAATAAACAGTTAAGAAGTGATGTGAAGGCGAGTAATCAATAACAMAGATTTTGTAACACAGGTGGGAAAATTTAGTTTGTACCAAAGAAGAAAGATCTAATGAATCTTGAACTTTTCTTGGCTTACCATCATGTCAGAAAGTGGCATCCTAACTTTTGTTAGCATGATTTCAGTGTTATTTGCCCTCCTAAGATCAATCTGCCATTGAATATTCCATCAAACCATAAGTTGCACCAACAGTTGAGAAGAAATGATCACAGGGGAAAACTTATTTATTGAGGATAATATTGCAATATTGAAAAAGTTTTAAATTGAATTACCAAGTGAACTTTGTCCAATTTTGATCCAACTGACTTCCTTCTTCCTCCGGATTTACCTCCTGAATCAACAACAGGTTTCGGGACTATCACAGAAAAAAGTGTCTCCAGCTCAGATACATCAAATTCTGGTGCACTAAGAAGAATATAGAAACTAGGTCATTAAAATGGTACCGTATGCTAGTGTAAAGGAACATATTGCATCTAGGACAAACTACACCAGTTGAATGTGAAAATATCACAATCAAATGAAGAAGCAATGTAAATTCACAGGAGAACTTATCATACGTTTCAGGATCTCCACATCTTTGCAGTTCTTCCCATAAGCTCCCTTGTAGTGCCCGAGTCACCTTGCTCCAATGCAGAGGTTTCAATGGTGATCGTTGAGGCACTGAAGCAACCCCATTGCTAATTGATCGTGAGAACCCACGTCCCCTCAATATAGATGATGTTTTCACATCAGTTGAAGAATTTACTCCTTTGGCTCCCGTGTGTGGAGACATACCCCCTGGAGGTTTGGAAGAAGGAACTAGTGGAAGAGGACCAGTCGTAGATTGAGGGGGTGATGGTGCTTCACAAATTGGAGGTGGCTGGGATGATGGGACTACACAAGTTGTTGGAGATGGTAAAGCCTGCCGCCCCAGGGTTAGATGTGGAGGAGCCGCCCTTTGAGTTGGAGGGGGTGGGGGAGGGGGTGGAGGCAAAGCTCCAGCATTTGATAGGCGTGAAAAAGGCAAAGCTCCATGGGAAGGGGGTGGTAATAGTGTTTGAGCTCTATGTAGAGGAGGTGGAGGTGGTGCAGGTGGAGCACTATGCTTAGGTGTAGTATCACTCACCAGTGCAGAACTCTTAGGTGCCACACGAGTGGAAGGTGGAGGAGGTGGTGGTGGAGGGGGTGGAGGAGGAGATCTTGCATTGATATGTAAATATGAAGTAGGTATCATAGAAGACTTAGGAGATGATGCATGCAACAAAGAGATGTTAGCATGAAGAGCTGGTGGCTGTAGAAGTGTAGTTGGAGATTGAGAGAGAGTAGGGTCTTGATGCGGAACAACATTTGGTAATGGTCCTGGGGAGCCAAGTGGTGATTGTATCGTGAGAATCTCTGATGCAAGACATAAAGGTTTTATAGGACTCACCTTGTTACTTTTCGGTTCATCAACTGTATCAGCTGAAGGCAACTGTCCTGAAGTAGCACAAGCAGAAGCAGATTTTGATATTGAATATGAATAAGAATCCCTAGTAGGAGAACTGATAGATGATGCTGGGTTACCGCTATGCCTTGATGGTGGATAAAACACATGCATGGAGTTTATGTAAGATTCTTTGTCATGTGAAGTCCATCTAGAAAGAGTGTTTGGTTTTGCCTGTTTTACAAGAAATCCCAGATCTTCCGGCTGTTTGGTCTTCTGTTTAGCTAGAGTTGTCTGATTGATTAGCTTAACTGTTGATGGAGGCTGATTCCTAGATGCTATTGACAACGACTTCTCATATTTCAGCCTCCACGCATCAGGATTCAACTTTTTCACGGGAACCTTTGATTCAATGTCTGTAATAGCAGTTTCTTCTCCACACCCTTTATGCTTCATTTCTTCCAACTTGTCATAAGCATTGTCTATCAGTTCCTGGATTCCCATACGTCTCGGTAAATTAACAGAAAATAGCAGAGGATTTGGCTTTTTATCTCCATAATCCACAACAATGTCCTTCACTACGTGAAAACCAGAGTCCAGTTTTTCATCTGTCTTGAAAGTCGCATCATCAACAGTTATGTCCTTCACTGCTTCCACGTTAGAATCCACCTTCATGTCCAAGTTTTGACTCCCTCCATATGAGTTACAGCGTTGGAATGTAGGAGGACCTGCATCCTCCTTCCAAACTGCTCGATGGTCCATATCATCTGTTTCATTAGCATGTACCATTTGAATATCGTAGTCCCTCTTAACTTCCTGCACGTCAACAACATTGCTAAATATTTCTTCCACTTCAAAAAACTCCTCAGTTGAATTGCTTTCAATTTCGATTTTGTCCTCACTTTTCATGACTGTAGAGAGGTTTGGCACAGCATCATCAGCATCCAGGAAAAGCACCTGACACACGAGTTTCCTTCAAATTCGAAGGCTTCAAAAAATATATACATTAAAAGAAGAGAAACAACAGCCTACCTCTGCTCTAAAATCTTTAGGAAACTGCTCCTTAGCATCCCATATAACATCAACCTCATCACGATTGAGCTTCAAACTGTTTGAATGCACGAATGCCGTGTGAAACATAACTCTAAACATCACTTCCTCGTGTATTAGATCTCCAGCTAAATGGATGCACTCAAGAACAACATCCCCTTGAAGATGACAATGAACGTCCATTTTTACCAGTTTGCTTGCTGCCTGCAATGAAATTTCACGAGGATATTAAAAAATGTGCTAAAATCTTGTCATTGCAAATTCAGTAGCTTAGTTTTACCTGCAGGTAGTGGAAGCYACGTCCTTTCATCTTTGCACTTGAAAAGATAAGTTTTGGGTTTCTATTTCTTGGTGTTAACGGATCCTGACCATAAATGCGTACGACAGGCCTGCACCCTTTTCCTCCATCAAGCATAGGAAGGTCCCGGAGTATCAGACAGTCTAAAATTAGAKGTGTATCAGGTGGAGGCCAATCAAAACCTAGATTTCTCCTAGAAATATACTGAAGGTATCTCATTTGAGAAGGCTGTGAGTTTACTGGAGAAAGGACATGGAAGAGTTCTCTAGGAGCTTGCTTGTAGACCATTTCAAGGGTCTTTTGCTCCCCGTCATATTGTTTACGGTACAACAAGAGACCTGAAAGCATGAAAGCAAGGATTGGCCATCCTCCTCGTTCACAGTTCATCAACAACACATTTTTCTGTCTCTCCAAGGACAACCAGCTTTCACTCGACCGAATAAAGTGGTGGATCATTTCCAATGGCAGGAGTGGACACCCTTCATATTGCAGAGGATATTCCATCACCGTCATACCATATTGAGACAATATGTCTGAAGTTTTAGTCCTCCTCTTTCGTTCACTAAAGTTAAAAACCATGAAAGAAGCGTCAGGAAAGTGGTCTTGTAGCCTTGGTATAATGCCAGCCAAGTACACTTTGTACTCATCCTCTTCCAAGATGTCAGTAGAGAAGCAACAATCAAACACTGAAAAGGAAATATGAGGACTTTTAATTACAAAAAAAGAGAAAAGAAAAAAAAAAGAGGAACAACCAAGTGTCTTAGCATTAGAAATAAAAATAAGCGGCTTCTTATAAATAACAAAAAGTTCAGGACACTACGAGAAATTTTCAATATTTAAAAGAAACTTTAGGTGAACGGGACCAGGCTACAAAGAAACAGTTAACAACTCACAACTTGCTAATTGTAGATCTTGCCCCATGACCAGCCCAAGCAGTGAGGGACATTGAGATGAGAATCTCAAATAAAATGTAAAAGCAATGGGATAGAAAGATTATAGTCAATTTAAAATGACTTCCACAACAACATTGAACGAATACTAAGAAATTGAGAAGTTCTAAGTATGTCACACCACACCACCCAAACCAAAATTAAACCTGCACTTAAGTTAAGTAAAGGACGAAGCTCAATTTGACAAGCTTTAGGTTGCATTGTTAAACACGGCGTACTATGCAGTTGAGCTCATCAAAAACCGAAATACGCAAGCAGTAAGTAACAGAGAAAGCATTTTCAAGAAACTAAAAAGACAAGACAAGAGCAATAAAGACGAATTTTAAAAAGAAGCATACCATACACCCTCTCAGCGATCTCGAGCAGCCGATCTGGAGGCTTCCGGTAGAATAATTTCCTAAACAGCGCCATCAGATGGCGCTGTTTCTTCCCCGGTCAGGTCCAAATCTAAGTGACCGGAAAAACAGGGGAAAAACGCTAACCAAAACCTAACCTCAGAGCTACCAGTCACCGAAACAAAGCACCTCCACAGCCAGAGTTTCAAAACAGAGTCCAAAATGCACCAAATTACAAAGARAAAAACAAGCAAGAAACAGAGTATATTATCCTTATCTCAGAACAAGCTCGAATCAGATTGAAATACAGGTTGAGAGAAGCAGATGGTTCAAAGGCAAAGGAAGCAAGATTTAGAAGGAGAATGAACACTGGAGCATGAGAAAATCACAGCACAACAAGAATTTAGAGAATGTATAAACAGAGAATCGACTGAGCTGAAGCAACAGAGAATGAGAGAGAGAGAGAAAAGTTGTTTAGAGAAAGAAAAAATGTGAAGAAAACGAAATGACCAGAAAAATGGAAGAAAGTTTCAGAGCAGAGAGGGAGAGAGAGAGAGAGAGAGGAAGAGTAGTGGAACTGAAAAAAGGAGCGCAGAGGAAGACGAGCTTTATATGCTGTCTCCTCTCCTCCACTTGGCTTTCCTGCAACGTCAACTTTTATTTCCCAACGACGAAGAGAGAGAGAGAGAATCCATTTCGCCACGTGGCATACACGTTGCACCAATTTCGTTTCATTTAAAGACATTCTTTTAATCATTTATTTCACTAATCCGATGGCATTTTTGTTTTTCCAAATTATTGTATTTCTGTTTAAATAATTTTTTTTACCCACATTTTGAGAGTATAATTATTTATTTTAGATATTACTACCATTAAGTATTTAAGTTGATGAACAATATCCTATATTCTGTACTGAAAAAACAAAACAAAATCCTATATTCTTTTTGTCTAAATTAGTTCAATACAGTATTTCTTTTCTTTAGGAAAAAAAAAGGTACAGTATTTCTTTTTTCAAAATATACAAAATTGGCATGTTCTTAAATATTTAATTTATAGATTATCCAATGCATTCAGACATTTAAAATTTAGATATGATAATTTATTTCATTCTTTTACTGTAAAATTCATTTTTTTATTTTTCTATGGAGAATTCGTGTGTGTGTGTATATATATATATTTATCTTAATTCATAATATAATGCGTGCCGAAACGTAATATTATTTTATTAAAATTTTGATTAGTTATATTTTAAATTTAAAATTATAAGTCAATACGGAGACTTTTGAGTAGTTGAATAATTTGAGTTATGAAAAAAAAAATCAAGTTTTATCTTTTCTTTTTGTTAATTATAAAGTTTTAGTATTGTACTTGACTTTGCAAATAAAGGAAAATCATTGTATTTATTAAAGGGAACGTGCAAGGATCTTCCTTTTGGAAACATGGGACTGTCAAAAATCTGACTGAAAAACCATATTCTAAAAGCAATAATATAATTATTATTATTAAGTATTTAATAAGCTATGTTATTTATCCAAATCCAATTTAAAATATTAATATGATTTAAAAAAAATGTTTGGTGATCAAAATATGAGGATATTGAAGATCACGTTGGAGGAGAAAATGATTTCTACATCACGTGCAGTACACGTGATTCGCACTTCAAAGGATCAGTGGCCTGGGACAAGATTGGAATAATTCCAAAACCATTTCTTCAAAACATTAAGCTTCCATCACAATTTGATGGATTTTATTTTCATAAGTATTATATATTTTTTTAGTGGAAATTCCGAAATTAGATACGACTTAATTTAGATTCTTATTATAATATGGACAAATGTAGTTAATAATGTGATAACACATATGAAAATACTAAGTAAATTATATATTCTCATGCGATATTTAGAAGAGATCTCATTAACTAGTTAACACATCGGGTACAATTGGTTGTGTAGGAAGCTGTGACTAATTTGATAATAACTTATCTTCGACGAACCACGCGTTATGTCAATGCGCGTTGGCTGTCGCGAGATAGATTACGTCAAGTAGGACAAATAATTTGTTTACGTAGCTCACATCTAATGACTTATACAGTAATAGCAATACGGTGAAATTTAGAGTATAATAATAGATCATCGCGCCACGTGATTGTTCATGTAATTGGTGTGTCACCCACTAAAACTATATATGGTCTGGTATGAAAATTAGCAGTCAAGGGCATGAATTTTTTTCGATAAATATTGAAGCAATCTACCCTACTCAAGTCTTATATGAGCTAATTTAATACTAACTTATTAGAGAAATTTTAGCGTCTAGCTTCTATTTACAGGTATTTCAAAAATCTACCGTAACTACATCAAAGATCCAAAGTTGAGAAAACATTAAAACACTTATTATAATTCTGATTGGAATCATATTTTGAAAACATAATTCTTAAATGGAATGTAAAAGAAAGTTGAATTGACAGATATTGCTACAAAATTTATATAAAAAAAAAAAAGACTACTCTACTATTTAGATAATTTTTTAAGATTAGTTCTTCCCTATAAAAATTGTAAACATAATTATCATAATTATTTCTAAATACAATAAATGAAAAATACCCAATTAATTATCAAGCAAGTTCATTTCAACTTCCAACGATATTCAATATATAAACAATGGGTGGAAACCCACATAAACCTTTGAGATAGAAAATATAATATATAAACAATTTTGCAATAACAGATGGAAAGGACAATGACTACTTGAGCACAATCAATATTCTACCAAGAAACAACAACAATATGTGAACGAAGTGACATTATGAATTGGATTAATTGCCAAATGCATCACAAGGTTGACAAATATTTATATTGTTCACCGCAAATTTTATACAAATACAAAGAATCATTTCATGGGTCATTAGGAAGATTTTGTGTAGGTATTTATATAGATTCTATTACTAAGCATAATCCAAACAATGAACACCAAGAGGATATCAGTCAAAATTGTGGCCATATTTGCAAGGTTGAATTCACATTGGAAGATGTATAGAAGTTTCAAGCAGACCCATTAAAAAAAATCATAGGAAATCATGAAATGGCAGCAAAAAAAAGCATAGTGGAAATTCTTTGATTGTTAGAAGCAATAATGAAGGCCATAGGGAAAATAGGCATTAGTTGCAGTGAGTGAGGGTAGAGGATCCCACCTCCATAGATGAACATGATTGGTGCCAAAAAGAAATGAACAAAGAAGAAAAGAACAAATAAAGGTAGGATACCATTTGACATCACCTGCCTCCTAATTGTGTGTGCTTTCAATTGAATCATTTTGCAAAAATAAGGCATTTTCACTTCTGGGCTAAGCATGCCTTAACTCTATTTTTTTGTTTGTCAAGTTTGGCAAGTGATCATGATTTCAAGTCAGTGAGAGAGGAATTGGAAGCTTGTAATAAGGATGGATGCTAATTACCAAAGAAGATGAGGACAAAGGAAGAGGCAAATCCATGTGTGGCTTAAGCTTGGCTTTAACACACTGACCCATTTGCTTTCTTTTCTCTACATTATCATTTCAATTATGGAGCCCTATCTTTGACAATCTTAATCCCAAAGCCACTGTTCCACTCTGAATCTTCACATCCCTTTGCCCCCATTTACACCCAGCAGAAGTTATCTTGTTGGTTTAACTTTGTACATTATGAATGTCCTCTCCCTTTTGTCCTTGCCTTCCAAACAACATGTTTGTGAATTGATTTTCGATCTGATTTCGGTTCGACTTCTTTCCCGTGTGCATATTAGGTGTCTTAACTCCATATCTGTTTGAACGTTTCTACGAAAACGATTCATTAACATTGCAGAAGAGGACAGAACCAGGAATGTAGCATTTGGTGGTGATGCTTTCTGCCAACAATATAGCTGAATCAACCATGAATTTTGATTCTTTTTGTTTTCCTTCTCTCGTTTCTTTTTCTATTATCATCATTGTTATTATTATTTCCCTCCTTTTCTTTTGATTGAAGTAGCCAGGAAACGAATGCTTTTAAGAATGAAAACATCTTGAAAGTACACTGCCCTGTGTGGTTCAGTTATTTCGGGAATGAATTTATGTTGCTATGGTACGAGAAGCTTCTGCCATGTTTACGAATCAGGAACATTTACAATAATACTTTCTCATCAACTATAAGTACTAGTCTATACATTACAACATTGGATATGAAATAATCAAGGAACTAGATAGAAGAAAGAGAAAAAAAAAATGGCTGTTTGGAAGGAAATCGATCATCCAAACGCGTGTGCCTTCGTGCAGGCGTTCTGTCGTGTGTATTTCTGTTGTTGTGTTGAACAGCAATGTCTGAACTTCTTTGGTTTTGGATTTATTGCTGTGAAATTTTCAGCAATCAATGATTTATTGAGTGATTGTCATGTTGAACCAGGGGAGAACTCTTCTCTGGGTCCTTTCTAGTGCTCCAAATACCCACTCTTCTAAGTTTTTCCAACAGATTAGTTAATCAATTCTTAACTGCAAGTTACAAGCCCAAAATCCATGGGTGCGAGTCAGAATACAGATAATGATGAGAAGAATGTAAGAGTAAAAACATGGCGAGCGTATGCAGGACTGACAATCAAGCTCGCAGTGAAGGCGCTGCAAACTTTCTTTTTTTTATTTGTCTAACAGGAATTTCAACCTTGTCTTTGAATTCAAGTGGCAAGCATATAAAAAGAAACTGCTGGCATTGAGGTGAAATGTATAGTACAACATACAAATTTCAATGGAAAAAATATCTGTATAATCTGGCATTATAGTACCTCTTTGAAACCATGATCTTCGAACTGTCTGTCTGATGTGCCTCTCGTGTCGGTCTAAAAGTTCATCCACTCTGCAAGATTGAGATAACAAGGGCCCAGAATATTCAACTTTGTCCACTTGGTCCTGATAACTCTATCACAAGATCAAGTCAAGGAAGTTTAGGTGGTGGAACAACCGTGGTGAAATTTTAAAACAATGGCACACGTCAAAGGTGGCACTAGCGATCTATGAACTCACCATATTACTCCTCTTAGCGTCCATTTCATCTCGCAGATAAAGTGCCACCGCGAGCTCCTGTGAGTGGTACTCATCCGAAGCATCAAAGGAATCGGGACGCTCAAACTTGCTCCACTGATTCCGATTCCATGTCACAACCTTGGCTCTCTCATTTGATTCATGACCCTTGGAACTCGAGCGGCTGAATGACATGTCTCCATTCTCATGAAGTTTAGAGTCCAACTTGTTTCTTGAATGAAATGTAGCAGAATGGTCTAACCCATTCATTAGGTGTCCTCGTGAGATTGATCTGGTGTGAGATCTAATAGAGGCATCGTCTTTTCGTCGTCTTGCCCACGCAAAGCCACTTGATGTAGAAACTTGAAGGGGGCCAGAGAAGGGAATGTCTCCTTGAGATGCATTCTTTACATGTATAGTCTCTTCCAGCTTATCAATTGACAGCTTTTGTTCCTCACCACCTTTGATAACCTTTTCTTCTTTAAGATTTTGTGCGTTGATACTAATTTTGTGCAAATCTCGAGCTGATACTGATAAGTTCTGGGCAATGGTTTAAGCGGGCGAATTAGAACTTCCTTGGAGTATAATAGACACCAAGAACAGTAAAAAGCAGAGACAGAGAGAAAGAAGAGATACCTCTGCTGGTGCCAATTTACTGATTCCAAGATGCTTTCGTGTTGACCTTCTGTTATCTAGTCCACGGACTCTTCCACTACCTTTTTTCCTGCAAGTTTGAAATGATTTTGGTTATATATCATGAAGCGTAACACAAATAAAATAATAAAGCAGAAGCATCGATTAGATTTGGACCCAACTTTTCAAGTCTGGATACAAAGCCTTTACAAGATCCAGGGGAATGGGATATAATGCCCCATTGCAACACATATTTTTCTAGGGGATACGCATTGCTCATAACGCACGAGTTAAAATCAGTTTCACACACTCAGAATTTTCTTGCATTGATGGCGACAGAAAAAGTCCATTACACCCACCTCCTATCTAAAGAAAACTGTTCTGTATCATTGATTTTTTTTTCCAAAAGTTGCAGAATCTTTTATTATAGAAAGAAATGAGAAACCGACCTTCTCGCTTCCTCTCGTTGTTTTGCATCAATCTCTTTGCTAGGTGGATATATTGGCATGCTTGATGGATCGCAGGCATATGGTTTTGTACTGAAATACTGAAAGGAGCCATGAAGGATATAGTATAAGAAAATTCATTTAACAAACTGATTATTTGGTTCTATTAGCGTATTCTACCTACGTTGGATATCGACACAATGAATCATAATGCAAAATATTAAAGAACTTGGGATGTATAATCCACATCGACACTTTAACAGTGAGAATTGAAGTTTATGATGCAATACCCGTAAAAAACATGTGGCATCAGCAGAAGTATTTGATAGAGTTTACATTTTTCGTGCATGCAAGGCAAATCAGGTTAGTTTACTGCAACCATAGCAACTAGAGTTTTGTCAGACAGGATAAAGTAACCAGCATTGTTACCTCAGATGTGAGAGCGGTGGAGGCGACCCCACGCTTGTATGGTTCCACAGAAAGAAGAGTTTCCAACAGGTTCACAGTCATCGAAGGAAACTCTTTGAAGGTTTGCCGTAGAGAATTACTATAAGGATGTTGTGGTTTGAACAAAGTGGCATGAGGAAGCTTAGACTTTTTCCAGTATTCATCTGGAGGAGAGCCGCAAAGCTTGAAGATCTTGTGTAGCTGTTCAACCTAATGGTGGGCAGAGGAAAGTATCAATAAAAGATTGAAAATGTAAAGTCAAGGTCACCTTTGAAAAATATAACATATTTGGTAAAACTGCATGACTCATTAAGAAAGACTTTCATTTCAGTTCATGATTATCACAATTAACACTTAATTCAATAGTATTGAATCGTTCAAGATAAAACAAGCCTCGATCAATAACACAAACATTAACCCAGGGAAGGTTTTAGCTGAAGAATCCGTGTTTAATAGTTCAATGAAAAAAACATTACCTCTGTTCTTCCTTGAAGGATAGGCTTCCCAACTAGGAGTTCTGCAAAAACACAGCCAACACTCCAAAGATCCACAGAGGCACCATAGTCTGTTGAGCCCAGTAGAAGCTCAGGAGGACGATACCATAGAGTGACAACCCGGCTGGTTAGAGGTTGCCGGTGCCCGGAATTACAGAAGTTTGCCAATCCAAAATCAGCCACCTTCAATACCCCTTCATTATTGACTAGAAGATTAGATCCTTTAATATCCCGATGCATTACACCACGTGAGTGACAATGCTCAAGCCCGGATAACAATTGTTTCATGTAGCATTTAATCTACAGAAAAGGTAAAGAGCAACGGATTCGTTACAGTACTCATCATTGTTGGTAAGAAAAAGAAATTTCATTTCGACTTCATATTCTGCAAAAGAATACTTCCCAACTTAATGTTTTGGTTGAGGAAATACCTTTAGGAATTCAGAACCTTCATTTTAAGTATTGAAAGATATAATCTATTTATTTAACAGGCAAGCTTTGTAACTATATATAACAGAAACTTAAACTCAGAGCGAAACTGCGATGAATCATACCTGTGATTCACTAAAAGTAATGTCGGGGCAGGACAAGAGTCCAGTAATGTCGTGGTCCATGTACTCAAACACAAGGTAAATGCTACATGATAAGCGAGACGTGATTAAGCCCTCCAACTTGATGATGTTGGGGTGATCAAGCCTGCGGAGAATCATTATCTCTCGTGCCATGAATCTAACACTTTCAGGCTCAAAATTGTCGAACCGGACCTTCTTTAAAGCGACTATCCTCCCCGTTTCAAGTTCACGTGCTCGGAATACACTGCTATACGTACCTTGTCCAATCTATTAAAATTCAACATCCATAAAAGAAAGAATTTAGTCCAGACCAACATCAACTTTTTAGAAACACAGCAACTTCAACTGCCCCCATATGAAAAATAGAGATGTCAACAGTAAAGGAACAATGAAGTTGAAGAAGTTGAAGAAAAGAAAGAAAACGACAAACATGCTTTTTCATAAAGCAGAAATTACCAAACACACAGAACTTTTTAATAGATAGATTTCAAGGCATCTGGTTTGCAGGTCATGAACATTCAATGGATGATCCTCTGTTTCTTAAAGACAGAAACATGAAGGGAAGAGAAAAGGGGATCATCAAACCCTAAGTTTAGAAACCTTCCATGGCAACAAAAAGAACCCAAAACTTTTCAAAATTCCAGTCTCAAAGGATAGTTAACAGAACTCTTCCGGCGACAGATGAAATACCCAGATTACCATTTTAAAAACTGCATGCAAACTTCATCATGCTCCCCCAGTAGCAAGTTGATAAAACTTTTCAAAAAAAAAAAAGAAAGAATTTAAAAGAAAGATGATCTAGAAGATATTGCACTGAGTTGATTGGACAAAGCGAATTACAGATGAAGAGAATTAATTATGTCCGTGACCCTCGCCCTAAAAGAAAGTATAATTATCCAAATCAGTTATAAATTTACTGAGCTGTGGAAAATGATGATTCAAATAAAGCTTAGATTAGATATGATTGATAAAATTAAAACAGAGATTAGAGGGAGTGGAGCAGGAACTGAACTAATAACCTTCTCCAACTTTTCATAGGCATCGGACCGGAGTGGAACCCAACCTTGAATGGCTTCACCGGCGACGGCGCTGAGCCAGGCCGGCCACCCGGCCGCCACTTGCTCACTTTCGACATACTTGTGCAAATTCCCCAATCTGAAGCTCAAAGTTTCATTCCCTCCTCCATTTGAACTCGCTCTCCCCGACTCACCCAACTTGCTCCCAACCCCACAGAACTCGCTCGAACCCTTGGTCTTCGTCTTGGCCTTGGGCTTCGCACTCTTCTCAACCTCCCCCAATCCGATTCGGCTCCGACCCGAGTTCCCCAGACCCGAAGATTCATTGTCCCGAAACGCGCCGGAGTGATCGAATGCAGGCGTCACGGACACCGTCTGCTTGGAGTTCACACACCCCATGGCGGATCACTGCAGCTCCACAACCATGAATGGAAACTGGGGATTTTAGGAAGAGAGAAATCAGATGGGTTAGCGGGAAATGAAGATTCGTTTGAAACCCAATTTGAGTTGGAGAAAAAGAATAAGACTTTTATACCAGGTTCCCAAGAGAGAAATTATAATGTGGGATTCTGTTAATTTGGCTGGGAAAGGAATTCATCTCTGTGTGTCACTGTGTTTCCCTCCATTGTGCGGCGATTGCGGAAGATGATGGATAGAAAGAAGAACCATTAAACGCGGCTCCACAGCTGAACACAGCGAAATCAACGGAAAGTTAAATACCCACTGCACTAACAGCAGCACTTAACCATGGAAACTTTGCCCGACAACGCCAATATCTTACATATTTTTCCTCTCACTGTACCAACTGTAAATTTCTTTTCCACCCTTTGTTTACTTCAATTATTTCACCCAATAAATAAAAGGAAATTTTAAAAATGGCAAAAACATAGAATAAAATTAGATAAATATTCTTTTAAAAAAATCAATTTTAAAATGACAACTTTACAATATAACTCACTAATATATCGATAATATATTTGACTACTATTGATATATGTATAAGATACGTATATGATATACGATTGATATGAATATCTAATATATTAATAATATGTATATGATATATACATGAATGTTAAGATATAAGATTAACCCAAGTGAAAAGTCCCATATTTTGAAATAAATAAAAAAAATTGCAATTTCTAAAAAAAAAAGCAACTCATTCTCCATAAATTAATATTTATAAATCATATATATGAACGAAAGGAAAAGGGGTATGAAATGGAAAGTGGCAGAGTTTTGGGCAGTTTCTGTTTATTCTCTGCTTTTGTTCCCATATTGCATCGGTCTCCAGATTTTTTTAATTGGACTCGCAATTTCCATCACTCTCTCTCTCTCGCCTCGAGTCGTCGCGTGTCCGTGACCGGCAAATTGAAACCGGGCCCACATTATTCCACCCAATCATAGAGCGCGTGGTTGACGTTACAATGGTAGAGAGCGCGTGGGAGTGGATTTTGGTTTGGGTAGTTGTTGACTAAATGCGTCTTCTTTTCTTTAGAAAATGTATTTTGAATTTTTTTTTTTCCACCTCTGATTTTCCATTTATTACTCCCCGAAGATTCGTTGTTTGTCTCCCTGTGATTTTAAAATACGCGTTAAATTATTACTTTCGTTTTAGATTTAGTGTCAAATTTTTATTTTTATAATTTTATAATTTTTAATTTGCCCATGTAATTGGATCAAAATGTCACCCATGTTGGTTACGTACGTACGCGCGCGTGTGTATATATATATTAAATATAATAGGTGAGAATGAATATTTGAATCCACGATCTTTTAATAAAAAATAGATGTTTAATTAGTTGATTTTATATTTTATTTGACTAGCTACAATTAACTAGTAGGCACTCAATTTAAACTCTGGAGGCTACATTAAAATTAAGGTTAAAATACTAAATTGATAATTTAAATTAAGCTATAACCAATTTTCTCTTAATATGTTTTAAAATTAAATAATTTATAATGAAGCTTACTTTATTAAAAGATTAGTGAAAATTTATAAAGTCGGCACTTGTGTGGGTAGTTGATACTTATTTTGCGTGTATATGTATTCTTTAAAATTGTAATTAATTTGTCAAATGTATAGCAATTATCAAAACTATCGAGAATCTCTCGAAATTCTTTTCATGTTTTTTTAGACTAAAACTATAACATGTGTCACAAATTAAGATAATTTGATTAGATAAATCATAATTAGTCATTCATAATATATAATTGACGTCATCTATGTGTCAATTTTACCAACATGAATTTAGTTTAGCACTCAAATATCTTACTATTTTTCGAAGGTTAAAACCTCATCCCCACATTTTGTTTGTATTCAAAAAGAATATATAGGTCAATTTTAATGTTTCTGACCAAAAATTTAATTGAATGATGTTAAAAGAGTGATATTATTAGTTTTTTTTAGTACAACAACACGTAAGATTAGAATAAGATATCATAAATCAATCCAAATCAGTAGTGAGTTAAAAGATGAATTTTTTATTTTTATTTTTATTGAAAACATTCCCGATCTTTTTTTTTTCTTTTTTGAGAAATCCACATAAAAACATTCCCGATCTTGAACCCACGCCCCTAGATTGTTTTAGATTATATAACAATAGTTTTTAAAATTAGTAAAATATGTAATATACATATAGTGTTTTTTTGGAACTGATTGCAAATAGTAAAAAATAATCACCTATTTTTAGAGACATAAAACATATACTTTTCTTTAATAAGATAAGTACTGGATTAACTTTTTATTTATGAAATAATCAGAATTATTTGCAGCGTCCCCCAATTTTCATCTTCATTAAAGATCGTTGGCTTTGCAATAATCCTATAATATGTCCATAAATGGGTATTTAGATTCTCTACAAGCATTTAAAAAAAAAAAGATTCTCTACAAACAAAATAATTTTTTTATACTCATTTTTTTAAAAAAAAATAAAGAATTACCATAGAGATGAAAGCATCGGTACTACCTACTCTTTTTATTCACATTTAATCTATATATTTTTTTCAAAGGATTCATATTTAATATATTATCAATTAAATAATGCCATTGAGTTTTGGGAAAATAAGAATTTCTTTATCAAAGGAAAAATGGAAGAATAGAGCATAGAGAGTGGGAGGGGGCAGAACAGAACTCAGAAGTGAGGAGAAGAATAAAAAACAATCAATTAACTAAAAGAAGAAAGCAAAAAGTAAGGGGAAAAGGAGGAAAAAATAAAGAAAAGAAAAAAGAGAAAAGCAAATATAATTATAATATAACTTTTTTTTTTTTTTAGTCAGTAATGTATATAGCTTTGCCAGCTTTCACACTATTCTGACATTTTCCTTTCTTCATTGCTGACGTGGGCCCTACACCATTGACTTTATTGGGCCCCACCCTACCATGCATGCCTTCCCCTTCGTCATTCAAATTGATTATTGATTTATTTCTCAATTTGGGTGTTGCTTTTATTTCCATATTCTTTCTATGATGGAAATATCTATTCCCCAAATCTGCTTCCAATTGTTAAAATAATTAATTTTCATCATTTTTTAGTACATAATTCACTCTTTTTTTCCCTTTTAGTACAATCACTAATTCAATCTCGATTTCGATATTTGGAAAAGTCTTGGTTTATTTAATATTTACTTTTCTATCGTTTATTGCAGGATAAATTTTATTAATACAATATGTGGGGGTGGGAGATCGAACTCACAACCTCCATGTCAATTATCACTCCGCTATACTCGCTTTTATCATTATGATGAAATTTAGGATTTAGATTTTAAAATTATTTGTGGTAGATGTGATTTTTTCTTTTTTTGAAAGGAAAGAAAATGATAGAAAAAGATGACACCAAAGACAGGGAATTGGATTTAGTCAGCAGACCATGTATAATGTAATGCATTTTCTTCACTCTCCCTCAAATTAAACATAAAATAAAGCAATTACTTATTTTTTCATTTTGTAACGTAATAAACAAAAAAAAATATATTATAAGGCATAAATATATTTTTAAATATAATATATAGGAAAACCGCATAATTATTTTCATTAAAAAAAAAGGTTGGAAATCAAATTTCAGATGTTATTACCTAAAAATAAGTTTTTTTTGGCGGTCAACTTTTGAAATTCAAATATTCCTAGTATTCCAAATTTAATTAAAGGAAGCTTCTTTGAAATTTAAAAGAGGACAGTGTTACGGTAGAGAGAAGTCAAGTTCAAAGTTATGCCATATATTTAGTCGAAATTGTCCCAAATATTTTGTTCGGTTTATTAGAAAATAATATATTGAATAGTATTTCTCAAAATAAAACAAAATATTATGACTCTTTCATAGGCATTTTGTTTTTAATTTTCTATTTTTGAAAATTGAGCTTACAACTATTACTTCTTCTAGTGTATTCTTTTATCATGTTATTATTTTTAGAAAATATTTTCAAAATATAGGTCAATTTTTAAAAATATAAAAAAGTAGTTTTTCAAAAAACTTGTTTTTATTCTAAAAATTTAGTTAAGAATTCAAATGTGTGGGCTACAATATTTAAAATAAATTTCTATATTTAACTAGTAAGCTTCGTTATTAACGAGTTATTTATCTTACAAAATATGTTTTCAAAAACTCAAAACATAGTCAAATTCCAAAATTAAGATAGAATATTTGTTTGATAATAATCTTTTGTTTCATTTTTATTATAAAAGTTATATTGATTTACTCATAATTTTCTCATCCAAATTTGTACCTTTTTAAAAATACCTTAAAAAGATCTTGGTCGAATTTTTAAAAGTGATCTTTTACTCCTTATTGTTTGTTTGGGAAGCCTATTGAAGTGCTTAGGGAGGATGAAAATATATAATTTTTAAACAATGGATGGTGTTTAGCAATTTCTTAAATTTTCAATAATAACAAATAGTTTGAAAATTCTAAAAATTGATAAAAGCATTATTTATAGTGTTTTTTGATGAAGTATTTAATTATAGCTTTCTTCCCATACTACTTATAAAATAAAAGTTTCATTAATTTTTGTTTGTTTCAAAATAAAAGAGGAGGAAAATTGAAATTGAAAAATTATGACTTTATAAATCAAAAACTAAAAACAAAATCACCATCAATTTTATCACAAAATCTGTTTTTTTTTTAATTTAAATTATGACGAAGATTTTGAAATTTTAAAATGAAAAGAAATAAATTATATTTGCAAACAACTTTACTTTTTTTTTTTTGGTATAAACAAAGATTAAAAAATAAAATATTTATTAAATAGAAATTAAATTAACACAATTTTGTTATGGTTGTTACAACCACAATCACAAGGGGCACCAACCCTAGATTAATTATTTCACATGGCAATGGGCTAAGTTGACCTTGAGTCAAATAAAAAGCTTTGACTTTCTTAAAATATGAGAATTTTCCCAAACAAACCCCACTTGCAATTAAACATTATTTGCTATGAAAGAAAAATATATTTAGTTCTTACCGTGATTGAGATCATATTAGGATTTTGTTAAACTTTCGACTCAAGTAAGAGAGAGAAAGGTAGATTCTTTTTTCGTTTTTAAAAAAATTGTCAAATTTTTATTGATGATAAACTTGAAGATGAGTACTATTTAACACTTTATAAGTATTATTTGTTATATCAGAAATTAACTTTATTTCCCCCACTCGATTACTAAATTCATGCATGCAATTTAGCCCATAATGTTCATCAATTTGCTTTGCTCTTCTTTTMATTTACATGCATTCATCAAATCTTCATATAGTTGACTTTCCTTTTATCTTTTTTATTTATTTTAAAATATAATCAACAAAATTTTAGTTAAAGCATATTACCCAAAATTACCCACATGGGTTAATTTGTTGGTAATAATTGCTTTTCAAGCACTTTAGAAAGCATTTCCCAACWTTCTCATGAATGCCCTTTTCCACCAAATAGCAAAAGGGAGAGAGRGAAAAAAGACACAAAAAGAAATAGAAACATCAATGGAAGGATTCCCTTAAATCCCCCAAAATTTCAATCATAATCATAACCATAACCACAATATTATTTGGAGCATATTTGCTTCTTTGGACATATAAATATTATTGACACTAAACAAAAAGACTAAATTATACGTTTAGGGTCTATAATTCGAGTTTTAAACTTCTTATTATTTTTTATTCGGTCCATATATTATTAACATTATTAATAGAAATATTAGATCGATTTTAATTGAATTGACGTGGTGTGGTAGACAATTAGATAGATTGATAATATATCATGTCATGTCAACAATTTGTTTTTTCTTTTTTCCACAACATGCGATATATGAGAAGTCAAATTTTTTTATTGATGATATATACTTTAATCAGTTGAGTTATATTTAGGTTTACCAAATCAAACAATTTATTAACTGTATTAACGACAATAAGTATACGCGTAACTTAAAATTTAGACTAAAGATTGATTTTTCTTAAAAAAAAAAACCTCAAAGACTTAATAGATGCAAGTGTCAATATCAAAACAAAATTTTCTTTTAAAAATTTGTAACCATATGGTGATGCCCACTTGAAGAAATGCTATGTTATAGCCATGTAAAATATTTTGGAAAATATTATTATTTTTAATATTTGGTTTAATTTTTAGAAAAGTAAATAATAAAATGGAGAAAATGGATGGATGAAAATAGTATTTTATAACTGAAGGAAAAAAAAATAAGATGATTAAAATAAAAAATTGTTGTGGGTTTTATTGGTGTTTCACTTTAAGGGTGTTAGTTTGATGGAGTTTTCATGTGATGTCTGTCATTGAAAGGTATGATAGCATGAGCAGCTGCTTCCCATTTACTTTCAAATCATCTAACTCTCAATCCTCTCATGCTCTTCTTCCACTTTTCACATCATTAAGATATGGTTTAAATATTATTTTTGTATATCTTCTTTCAATTTTGGTCTGTTTTGATCCCGAAAAAAGTTATATTTTAATTTGTATTTTAAAATTTAAACACAAATTTTATGTCTAGGGAAAACATTTTAATGTAAATTTATGCTACATTTCAAGAAATTTAATAATTGAAATGTCAGTTAAAATTGTGATAAACAAATGGAAGAAGAATGAAATAAAAAGATCGTCACTTTTTCAACATACAAATACTAAAACAGACATTTCGAAAATATTGTGTAATAAAATAAACAAACATAGAGATCAAGTATATTGACCGAAATAGCATTTAAACTTTGATATATATACACCCACGTGACTCAAATTATAATTACAAAACTTTGATGTTTTTTTATTTAAAAAAATATACTGATCTAATTAATTAATTACTTTCGAGATTTGAGATTTCTTTTTACATTGTATTTTATAAGACACAAGTCATACGTCATTGGGGCTAGTCTAGTCATTTTGTAACTACTTCAATAAACTAATAGATTAGAGTTCTGATCCTTTTAATTAATTCATTAGTCAAGATTCCTCATTTCTGGGTCTATAAAAAGGAAAGGAAAAAAAAAAAAATGGAGCTTTACTTGAACCATTGTCATATAAAATAAGGAACAAGATCAAGTTGCAATTATGTAATAATAGATCTACTTAAATTTTAAATTGCACTTAAACAAAAGTAATCTGTGTTAGTTTAGCATCAAGTATGTAACCAACTGTTGTTATAATTAATTAAAATATAAGTAATTTCTCTTGAAAGTAAGCAAAAGTGGAAAATTAAATAAGTATTTATGAAAGTTCACCAACCCAAAAAAAAAAAAATCAATAATATTGCTGTTGAAATTTAAAATATTTGAAAAAAAAAGTCCAACCCTGTGCACCAATTAATAACATATTAAGTAGGCTTCAACCTCCCAATGCATGGTTTTTTAGGCAATGGATGAACATTCATTATCCACCATTATAAAGATAATAAGAATAATTATTATTATTAATTTAAAAAAGATCAAAAGAAAAAAAAAAGAAAGAGAAAAACCTTAATTAATGTCACAAGAAATAAATGGAAACAATTGAGTAAATGGGCTTTTAAAGTTAGGTGGCTCATGGACAAGTTCTTGCATATATGGCCATTTGCATTTGGCAATCAATTCAATTTCAACCACAATATTCAATTTCCTAAGTGCCCATTTTGAATAATCTCCCTAATATTCTTTTCGATATTTATAAATTTTCAGCCCTTTGAATGGATACTCTTTGATGGTCACCAAATTCTTTGTCGGATAAGTTTCGACCTGTACGAAAGGCATAACAGTCGGGTCATTATCTCGGGTTTCAAAACATATAAGATATTATATTACATTTTTATGTTAGTTTTCAAATTAAACATATATCTTTGATGTATTTTATGATAATTGAAAAATAAACAAATGGAATATTATATTGAATAAACCAATAATTAAATTAGATTAATATATTAATAAATTAAGATCTCGTAATCCCGTAATTGCAGTCCGCCCAACTTCCAAATCATTTATGGGCCCTGTGGAAGAATAAGGCCCAATTATTCTTAGTCCATAATTGTAAGCCCAAAAGTAATTTACTGAAGCGTAAAGGTAAGGGTAATTGGTAAACAATATTTACCATATATACAACTAAAGAAAAATTAACAGATGAATTTCGGGGTTACTTATCGTACGTAAAACAAAATTACGGAAGATTGAGAATTAGGGCAAGATTCAGAAATCGTCAACCCTAATGGCTTGACGAGGCATTTCATAGGCGTCTTTCGGCCGGTATTTCTTGATTCCGGCGACAAACCAGAGCTTCTCCGACTTGAGATTCTCGACGGCGACGGCGGTGACCTTCGTCCACACCACAATTTTGGTCTTCATTCCTTCAACCGAACTCAGTTTCCCTCTCGATAGCGTTGCTTTCACGCGCGGGGCGTATCGGACGACGGACGACGGACGACGGACGAGTCCTTGAAGCTCACCTCGCACGCCGACGGCACGTGCACCACCAGCTTTCCCTTCGATTCTTCAAATTCGTAGCAGATTATGTTCCTCGGGAATAGTCCCGCCGGAAGATTGTGCTCTCGGAGCAGCTCCGGCAATGATTTTTGCGGCTTTCCTATGGAAAGTAAAGGTAAAAGGTAATGTTTCATTGTTTAACCATCGTGTTCTAGTTTTTAATTTTAGAATTTGAAGTTAATTTTGGTTAAGAATCGAGAAAGTACAAAAAAAGGTAACATAAAAGAAATTGTGAGTAAATAAGATTAATTTTGAAAAAAATATATAACAAAAAATTAAATGCAGTCTAAAATTATAGAGAAAAAAGTTATAAATGTACCTCTAATTTTCTCAAGTACCCTTTTTGCCCTGTCTTCAATAGTATTGGAAATGGACTGAAATCATAATTGCAAGCAACTTGTAAATGAATTAAATTATAATTGTGATATTAGGTGTAACTCAACTGCTAAAATATATATCTTTTGACTCAAAGGTAATAGGAGCAAAATTTTTAACTTCATAACCCTTTATAATTTATATATAGTTTAAATGATTAAATATCTTTACTTCTCCTTATTATTATTATTATTATTATTTTTTGGTTTCGAAGTTGTAGATTTGTTGAACTAAAAATATATAGATAGATAGAGAGAGGAGAGGAAATTTCATTGGCAACATACAGAGAGTTCAGAAGTGATGCTGGAGATTTCTTGCTTTGCTTTCCTCGATATCCAAAAGCTCCCAACTTTTGCCATTGCCTTCTCCATTATTTGCCTTCTTTTCTCTTTAAAACTCTCCTCTCATCAATTTTCTCTTCTTTCAAAAATTAAGCTCTTCTAATTCACCAAAATTATATAATCACAAAACATCCCGTTTGGAGGTGTGTCACTCTCTCCCAACTAATAAAGTTTAGTATTTTTTTTTTTAAATTTCTTTTCCAATGAGAAGAGAGATCGAAACATATCTAAAGGTTAAAGTCCTATTTTGGTCATCACTGTATATCCTCAAGTTTACATGTAGAACATTTAATATTGTAAAAACCTTAAGATTGGTGTTGATCACCTCTTTATATATGAAGTGGAGAGGCGTTTGATAATGCTTCAATAACAATCATTCAAAAGCAATGGATGTATAAATAATGGGAATGAATTATTACGCAAGGAAAGATTTAGGTAATGACATCACCACTTAATCTAACCCTGTGGCTACCCTTCATCATCTGTCACTAATGATTCCAATAAATTTTGATTAACTAGTAATTTCATTTAATTAAACTTTATGGGTATCTTATATCTTACAAAATCGTTTATAATATACATTGATTAGTTCAATTGGTCAAACTATTGCTTACCTTACTCTATAGGTCGGAGATTCAACTCTTCCTAGTTCCGCTCTTTTGTCAAAAATGTGACCCACCGAGTTGGACACGAAGTAGTGGGTAATTTAGTAGAAGATTAGAGGTCCACAATTTCGTCTAAAAAGAAAAAGGGGGGAAAGTGTTCAAAATTAGTATGATGATGTGTGGATTATTGTACATTGAAGTTTCTTAGGATGGTGAAATTAATGGAGGGGTACGTGTTGGCATTATTATTGTCCTTCCAATTTTAATAATTATGCCCTTAGGGACCTTAAATAGAGTTGCAATTGTCCTTTTTGTAGCCTCAATATGAAGCTCGAAATGACAAATCTTCCTTTCCCAACCACCATAATTTAGAAAAGTGACCTCAATCATAGCTAAACATTAGTTGTTGATTTAAATTACAACAAATTTACATAGTTGTGTTAGAGTTACCATGCAAATTTTTAAATATGATATAGTTTTAATGTATATAGTTAGGACAAAAAGTAATTTTGAATAATATATGGCTACCGTGTTGTTACATTTTAATATTAAATGATTTTTTTAGTATTTAATTTAAGAGTTCTAGTTTTGAAAGGTTTATCAAATTGGAAAAGGAACATATTTGCAAGGGAGGTTAAATTATAATTAATTAATTATTTTTTTTTAATTTTCTAGATGTAAATTTTTTTAATAAATAACTGTTTTACCGCACCCTCAAAATAAAACTTACACAGTAACTTAAGGCAACATATATACTAGGTATAATATATTTTCTATCTTCCATACTTTCTCTTTTTTGCTCTTTTAAGAGCAATGGGTCAAAAGTGGAGTGTTTTTTTGTTAGGGATAAGCTAGGGAAGATTTGCTACATCGGCGGTTGATAAAGAAATACGCACACTGTAGAGGGTTTGAATCTCCTTAAAAATAACGTGATACCATGTCTCGATCTAATTGTAATTTACATGTTTGTTTATTAATATTTACTCCCGTTATTCGTAATTTCTCAACCGATAGTATTTAACTCTAAAAATTAAGTCATCCATAAAGGTACGGTAAGCACGGTTTTCATTGAACCTTTCTCTAATTATTAACTCCAAACATTATGGAAAACCCTAAAATAATAAATTAAAACCCTCTAGAGGCATTGATTCTCGAATTAAGTTTGTATAACTTTAGGATTAAGAAACCAAATTTCTATTGAAAGTATAAGGGTGTGTTTAGGAGCGAAAAAATTAATTTTAAGAAAGTTTAAAACACTTTAAATTATTTTTTAAAGTATTACATTGATAGTGATTTTGATTAATTATATTTAAATTTATTTTTTCAAAATTATGCCTTCTATAATTACTTTCAAACATATTCTAAATTTAGTGGGGAGCATTTTACAAAATTTATAAATCTACAGTCTAAACAAGGGTTCAAATTAAAATTTTAATCATTTATTTGTCAAATGGTGTATAAATTGAAACGAAAACTTCATAAGGGCAAATTTAATTATTAAAATCTCAGAAAAAGAAAAGAAGGTGATAAAGCTCGAACAGTCGCTATCAAAAGAAAAGAAAAGTTGAGTGGTTTTCCAGCTGTAGTTTCTGTGTTTCTTTTTTGGAATCGTAATTTCCCAAAATTTATAAACCAAAAAAATATTTATATTTATATATATTTTTACCCCCATTAAATTTTTTATCAATTAAGAGAGAAAAATATCAGATTATTTTTTTAAATATAAAAAATTATCAAATAGTAACCAACCTGAATACGGGATGGGTACTAAAGGATAAGCATCTCGGTATTATCTTTTGTAAACTATCTCCTTTTCTTTTCCTATCGGCCAAGTATTCCTCGTCACAAAGTTCCTTTTTCTTCGATCTCCCCAACTGGCTCCTACAGCAAACCCTAAACCCAAATTTTCCAACCTTCAAAAATA
This sequence comes from Momordica charantia, assembly GCF_001995035.1. Next base: position 640,267 of record NW_019104497.1, read on the forward strand.
ATTTCATAAATAATGCTGGACTCTATCAAGGAATTTGAGGCAGAATTATGACATTCTAAGTTTGAGAATGTTGGATTTAGAAATTTTAATTAAGAAGGAGGTTTAGAAAGTCTGAATTTAAGAGAAAAGAGTGTTGAGGGTGCTTGTTAATTCAGTAAAAATGTGTGAAATGGTGAGTTTAATTTGAAAGTATAGATTTGAGATATATATAATTGAAATTCATTAGTTTATCCAAACAAATCTATACAAAGCAAATATGAAAATAATGAAGATAATCAATTCTACTATATGTCAAGACTAATTAATTTCATTATTCCGTTTTAACATTATTGGTAGTTCTTGATGAGGTTGATGTTTGTGTGTTTACAACACCAACCCATGACTGATCCACAAGACATAATAATTGATGTGTAAGACTAGGAATATTTCGAAACTCCACTGTCTCTCCATTTGTCTCTATGTATATTTGGTACAGTATGCCTATACTACAATATAATCTTTCCTTTATTTCGAAACTCCACTGTCTCTCCATTTGTCTCTATGTATATTTGGTACAGCATGCCTATACTACAATATAATCTTTCCTTTTGAATTTTGATACTATCTTAATATTTACATGTAACTCACTACAAGAAAAATGACATTCAATGACGAAAACATTTTATCGATCAACGACGGAAAGTGGAACGTTGTGTGTTTTGTCGTTCAAGACATGTCACTATTGGTTTCCAACGGCGAAAAACGCGCGTCGCAAAATTTGATGATGAAAAAGGACGAAAATTGTAATTTCGTCCCTCAAACGAATAAACAATGAGAGCAAAATCTTTCAATATATATAGAATGGTTTTTAACCCTCCCTTCTCCCTACTCCTCCATCTCCATATACATTATTTTAAATTGATCGGCAGGGAGCAGTAGTCCCAGAGAGAGGATAACATGGAGAAGACTAACTACAAAGACGATGACGTTTCGCTGACAGAACTTAGAGACAGAGTGGCGGAGTTCGCCCTAGCCAGAGGGTGGGACAAGCATCACACCCCCAGAAATCTCCTGCTTGCCCTAGTAACTTCTTTTTCTTTTCATTCCCAGCTTCCTAAATTTAATATTTTAGTTTTCTGTTCATTTTTGTCAACTATAATTCAATTGACAACATTTTTATATTTTAACTTAAACAAATTACTACCTACTTCATATAAAATATGTAACCTCTCGATCTTATGGTTAGTCATAATATAAAATATATTTTAATACATTAGGTTAAGATAGTTAAGTTCAACGAGACCAGCCTTATTCTCGACCAAAAAATTAGAAGTTCGAATCTGATCCACCTTAAAAATAATGAAAGTGTTAAAGCTCAATGTTTGTGATAATATATAATGATATAAAAGATGAAATTAGGAACTATACCCTTAAAAGCTCAATAGTGAGTATTGATGTTAGTTAATTAGAGAAGGAAAGGACATTCGCTTGGAAAATGCTTTTAAAAAATTTAAGCTAATAATACGGGTAGTTATGATAAATTTAATCTTTATTAAGGTGGGAGAAGTGGGGGAGCTATCGGAGATATTCCAATGGAAGGGAGAGGTGGCGAGGGGGCTGCCCAATTGGAGCGCCGACGACAAAGAGCATCTAGAAGAAGAGCTTTCAGACGTGTTGCTGTATCTTGTTCGTTTGGCAGACGTGTGTGGGCTCGATCTCGGTCGAGCTGCTCTCTCCAAGATCCTCAAGAATGCCATTAAGTACCCTCTTATTCCTCACCAAAAGAAACCCTAATCTCAACTTCCATTATCCATCTCCATTATTCACATCACGTATCACCTATCCTTTAGAGTACAACATGTGAGATTCAAAATTGGAATTTACAATCATCTTAACTAGTTGAACTATATTCAAGTTGACACATCTTCTCTTATTGCGTATTAGCTTATATTTATATAGAACATCGTAGCAAAACTTTGGGCGGGTATTTTGGAAAAGTTTATGAGTGAGGTCTAGGCTATCTGTTTGTTTCCCTTTTGAGTTTTGAGAGAGCTAGTATATGCTTTTTATGAGCCAATAGTACTAATTGATTCCCACATCCCTCTATGATTTCCAAAGTGCATTATTAGAATTCCAAAAAAAGGAAAAAAAGGAGTAGATTTTCCTTGGTCCTATCACAAATTCACAATTCAGTTTCTTTCCTGTAAGATTATCACTAATTATATATACTAAATTTCTTATTAAGGGATTTTTATTAGTTTATTTAATAACTGTACTATTATTCTAACTCATACTTTTTGTTACGTTCAATAAAAATCAATTAAATCAGAAAATAAGTAAAGGCTACCATATATTCTTGGACCGAAAGAAAATAAATAAAAAAAATAAGTAAAGCTTACTTAGTTCTAAGCGATCACCATATATTTGACGACTTCTATTAGTGTATAGGGACGCAACATAAATAAAAATCTGACCTCCTATAAAGCAAGTAGGAGGTCAATAAAAAAAGAGCGGTTAATTAATCAAAAGTCCAACTAATCCCTCTGTCTCTGTCTGTATTGTAAATATGTGGTCACAAAGGTGATTGATTGTAAGAGAAAGTCTTGTATATATACCTAAAGTATTACATTATCTTTTATTTTTCAAGTCAACGTGAGATTGTATAGGAACTATAAATCCAATATTAAAGGTAAACAAATATTTACATATTCATAATTCTAATGGTTGGATTCAATGAAAGAGATGCAGTGTTTTGGTGGGGCTTTCTTAATTCACCTCGTTTTGAATGGAGAAGTTTTTGGGGTTTAGATCCCAAAATTTCCAATATGCTTTGAAAAGATAAGAGTGTGGGTTGATTTTTGTTCCCTAATAAAACTAATAATGATGATACGACTTGTCGTTTTTACATTAGTCAATGACGACTTCCATATCTTATCTTCTTCTATGTTTTCCATGTGTGTAGTGGCACAAAACTCTGTTTTCATAATGGGAGTTTGAATTTCACTCAATTACATAATTAAGATATTCATTTATTTACATCACACTTCTTTACTTTATTTTTCCGACCCACTTGCCAACTTTAATAATTACTGAAAACACACGTAACTAGGAGATAATTTGGGAGCCATCAATATCCCCCACCAGAATAACATTCTAATCAAACTAGATCTACGTCGAAAAAATATAGATTAAATTACAAATTTAGTTGGTAAACTTTTTAAGATCTGGTGTATTTAATCTCTTATTTAGGTACCGTTTTGATAACCATTTCGTTTTAACTTTTTTTTGTGTTTTAAAATTATGCTTGTTTTTGTGCCTTCGTATTTGAACTCTTAGCTAAATTTAAAAAAACAAAAACTACTTTTTGAAAACTATTTTCCCCCATAATTTGGCTTAGATTTTTTGAAAATGTTTATAAAAACTAAATAACAATGATAAAACTATTTTGAGTATATCTCACATGATACGACACATTAAATATAACATAAATCTATTAAATACAAAATTGAAAGTTGACAAAACACTCCACCCTCCCTCTACATAATAGTTGGTTTACTCCCACCTTGAAAACTTTTAAAATATAGACAAACATAATTCAAAAGTTATGAGGACCCATTAGAAAAGTATAAAAAAAGTATATAGAGACATGTTCCTAAGGATTTGGTTGGAAGTTGCATTTTAGCCAGAAAAAATAAAAATAAAAATAAAGTAGGAAGTGAAAAATTGGTAATCTATTGAAGAGAAGATGCTGAAAATGGAAGCAAAATCCAAAAGGGGATCTGTATTCATTCTGACTCTGTAGCGTAGAGCAAACGCCAGCCCGATAAGTGGACAACAAATCCAAAAGCCCAATACGACCTAAACGGGCCGAGCCTTTTCGGGCCGAGCCAACTTGGGCTAAACTTTCCGAGTTTCATACTTCGTTATTAAAATTTTCATTTTTTATTAAGTATTTATATTTTATATAAATACTTTATTTCATAATCTAAGGGTGAAATTCAAGTTGGTTCCATCCCTTCCTAATTCACTTGGTTCTTAAATTCATACTTTTTAAGAAATAAAAAAGGTAGTTGATCCAAAATAAAATTACTCAAGGATAAATATCTAATTATCATACTATATATATTCTTTTTATGTGACTTATTTATATATTGAATAGACAATTAAAGAAAAGATAATAAAAGGGGGCTTAGTTTATGGCCAAGCATTGCATAGCACACCTTTTTCTTGGAGTAATCAGAGAATCCAAAAAAGTAAACATAAATTAGAGAGATGGAAGAAAGAGACAATTCAGTGGTAACAGCCATGGTGTCCCTTGCAATGGAAGTTTTGTTCGTCTCATTAGTCTTTGCCAATTCCTTTACTCTCTCTCTCTCTCTCTCTAAATCTTCCTTGAAAAAATGGCCCAGCAGATCCAAAAATCTTATTTTATCCGCTTTCCGCGTCTGAATTTCTTTTTCGATGTAATTCTTCACCCAATGCCCACTTGCCCCTGATTTCTCCTACATGGGTCGTCTCTGTTTCTTGTTTTACATTCGCCTCGATTCTCCACATCGGCCCTTCACTTGTGTTCTCCATGGATTTCCAACCAGGTGATTCATTCAAGTTCGTTTTCTGACGGTTTTATCTTCGTTTCTTCTGTTATTTTTTGCGTTTTTTTAATAATTTTTTTTTTTGTGGGAAGATTCCTTAGTCTTCGTTGGTTCTGTTAATTGAATTCTGATAGCTAGCTTATTCTCTCTCTCGAGTCAATCAGTGTGAATTTTCTGTAATTATCTCCTTCCGAGTTCAGAACTATGAATGACTATAATGTTGTTTTTCTTCTCGGTGCCCCAATGGCAAGATTTTGTTTTCTGAAAGGTTAATCTAATTTAATTTAATTTTGTTCTTGTGCTGGATATGGTTGACCTTTCTTCCCATTTGTTATGCAACATCTTAGCAACTTGATATGTTTAGGTAGGGGTTTTTATCTGGATTTTGTCTTACCATGTTCAGGCTCTTAATGTTTGTACAGTCGAGATGAGTTTCATTCACTTAATGGAGTGAACCTCGATTGGGTTGAGCTTTTGACTAGGAACTCTCCCAAATAGTCTTCTTTGAATTCAATCCTCTGCGACTCTGGAGCTTTTTTTTATATGTTTCTTCTCAACTTATTCTGCCTGAAAAAAATTGTTACCCTTGTCTTTACATTCTCTACAAAGTATATTTATATGTGGGATTCCGAGTCTAATATTTAAGATGATGGATTTTTGAATTATAAATTGTTGTAACTTAGAAAGTTTTAGTTGGAGTTGATCAAAACTACTTCAATCGTGGACCGACAGATATTAGGTAGGAAACCTAAGAATACAATTAGGATTTTATCAGTAAGCTAACTTGACAATTGTATTGAGTTTTAGCATGTTTCTTCGAGTTACCAATCAATTCTTGGCTACCCTTTTTTCTCAGGTCCTTTTACTCTGTAGTTTATCAGTGAAGCGTTTGTTATATTTATGGAACTTCTTGGAATTGGAGCAAACATGCAGGGTTCTAGCAACTATCCAAATTTTTATTTCAGTAGGGATATTAAAGGAGTTGTTAGTGGCTGTGTATGGCCTGTATGTCCAAATCAATGAGGATAAAATGGTGAAGGGTGGACATAGCTCCAATGGTTTCTTATCACCATTGTCAGCTGGTCTGTATGTCGGATATGGCCGAGAAGCATTAAAGCAGATAATGCTGAAGCAAGAAGCGATTTTTAGGGATCAGGTATCCTCTGTATACAATTTAATTATGCCTCTTAATCATTATGGAACTATGTATTATTATCTAAATCTAGTACATCTTTGCAATGGTTTGCTTTGTTGGAAATCTGACATTCTTAACATTCATAGTTTTGAGCGTATAAATTCATCTGAAATATTAATCAATTGTCCAGATTTATGAACTTCATCGCCTATACAAAAGACAGAGGGAGTTTATAGCTGAGATGAAGAGGGAATCGCACAATCATGATATATGCATCACGAGAACTCAGTCTGATTTTTGTAAGTCTCAGGTCTCGGCATTGTGTGCTCAGGATGCACATGACTTCCCTGTATACAATCGATCATCTATTTCAGGTGAAGATAAGAGCTTGTTACTTTCAAGTCTAGAGAAGAGTGTTCAAGCAGCTTCTGACTCTGTTCTGAATGGAATCTGTTCAAAGAATCCTTATTTATCAGAATCTAAGAGCAAGATTTTGGGAAAAGGGATGTTTGATATTGAACTTCCAGTTGACAGTAAACACTTGAACGAAAAACATGAAGTGTCAGAAGTGCCTGAAATGTCAAGCCATCATCTCCATAGAATACCTGAGATTGCTCGAAAACCGTTTCTCAAGTATGATTTGAATGCTTCATTACATAGGGATTTTTCAACCACAGATTCATTATTAGAGGAAACCAAGGTCTCGGTTGATTTAAATGATCCTCCTAACTTTGAGGAAGAACACGGTTGTAGATCCATAGATTTAGTGGATGCTACTGGCCACAGGGAGATACTTTTTCATGATCTCTCYGGCAAAACGAATTCAAAGTTTCTTGTTTTCTCAGAGCAAGATATCCATGGAAGAGAAAATGGACTATCTAACAATGGCTATTCTGAATCGAGTAGCTTTTATGACAGAAGCAAAACATATCAACCTGACAAAGATATTGCGAATTCAAGTTTGTCATCATCCACTACATCTTTGAAAAAATCTGCACAAGTTACCATAGGACACCCTATTTTAGAGGCTGAGAGTTTGAAAATGTTAATAGAAAATGCAATGCTTGCTGAAGACGATCTGTGTAGTGTTAAGAACTTGAGATCTAGCATTGGGTCTGATAGTGTAAGCAGCCTCCTTGAGGGAAGCTTCTGCAATGGCTCCAAGTCGGGGAGCATAAAAGAAGAATCTCATCCCTCGTTTAAGGCTTCTGCAAATTGGACCGGAGGTCAAATTGACCTCAATGTATGCATAAATGAGGATTTTTTGGCAACACCTTGTTGCTCCCCTGAAATGAAATTGGAGGTACCTGTGACTCCAAGAAAGGAAAAACACTCTTCAACTAGAGGAGAGTTTGATGGCAACCAAGTTGGGACACATTTTCTAAAGTCAGTTCAAGATGATGGCAAACCATCAGAGGATCTCATTACGATTGTTGCAGAAGCTTTGGTTTCTATTTCATCATCTGTGGCTCAAAATCGTCAAAAAACCACTGCCAGCGGTCAGTCTGCTCAAGCTCCATGTGAATCCTTATGCTGGTTTGCTGAAATAGTTTCTTCAATGGCAGATGATCCAGAGACGGCTGAAATAGCCTTGAAAAGTAAGGATGTTGGTGACTCAGGGGAGCTTTTGCCAAATTACATAGATGACTTTGAGATCATGACATTGAAGTTGAAAGAAACAAAAGTGGAAGGGTGTTCCCTGACTGTAAGTAACCACCAAGAGGAAGCAGTAAAAAATGTTTCTTCGCCTTCATGTCAACTAGGGAAGGGCCGTGTGAGGCGGGGTCGGGGCAAGAATTTTCAGACAGAAATTCTTCCAAGTCTTGCAACTTTGTCAAGGTATGAGGTCACTGAAGATATTCAGACAATTGGAGGCCTGATGGAAGTTGCAAGTTCTCAATCGATAACTGGTGTAGTGAAAACTTCAAGTGGAAGTAGAGCGTCATGGACAAGAGGGAAGAGACGGTCCTGTAATTCATCAAAACCTACAGAGACTGTGATAAGGTCAATCATGGATCAAGTAAGCAGTGATAATGAACTGGAGAATAAAGAAAGGAATGTTATAGTTTGGGAAAATATTACACGGCGACGGAGGGGACAGAGATATCCAGCTTGTAACCGAAAGATTATCTTAGGACAAGTATAGTTGGACTTGCTTCGAGAAGTCGCTTCAATTAATTATAAGTTATCTGTAAATTTTTAGGTATGTTCAACACGACCTTCTTGAGTCAATTGTTTGTTCCTTAATACATAGTTATATTAGAAAGAAAGAAAAACCACCAGTGTATATGCAGACCATAGTTTTGGAAAATGAAGTTATCTCTTGCTGGTTTGGTTAATGAGATATAGTTTACAGCTAAGTTAATCATCTGTCTCCTGCATCTCATTTTCTTTGATTTTGGGGAAAACATACAGTAGGGAAACTGATCTGAGTTCATATCAGAGGTTCAAACTGTTGAATCTGTAAATCAGTTCGGAATTAAAGAACTGCATTCTTCATAGTTTAATAAATTGGAAATACTTAAAGTAGCTTTAGCATAAAAAATTATAACTTGATGGTATAACAAATACTAATAATAACAATGAACAAATCAATTTGGACACTACAATTTGAACAACAAGAATGAAATACATAAGCTTGGTGAAATCATGTTTGAAGCTCTCTCTGTTTCCTATAGCATTTCTGTACTCTGCATCTGGAAATTTACTTAGCCACCCAAAAAAAGGCAGAAGGGACACAAAAAAGCAGAACTGATTCTTGAAGCTTTTACATGTGGTCCAAAGGGAGCCATATATAGTGTTTATTATAGAGGAAAGACTTGAGCTCCAAGTTGAGTGAAATGAGAACTTTGAAAGGCCTCCTGAAGATCCTCGTGATCGTCCCATGAATCTCGATACGTTTCCAGGTTGGTATCTGCATTCACAAGGGCTGATAAGCACAACTTTTTCCTCCATTCCTCCAAGTGTGGAAATCCAACGTTTTCGCCATACTTGTCACAATACTGCAACATAAAGAAATTGGTCGTGTTGAAGAATCTTAGTCGGTCGGTCGATATATCTATGTTATTATTAAAATCTTTGAAAAATTTTAAAGAATTTGAGTACCTCAAAATCAGCTAAATCATGGGTATTGTGCTTAGGAATGCCAGCAGAATCCTTAGAGTGATAAAAGTCTCTGATGGATTGCATCATATCATCCCATGATGGCAATGTCCTTTTCCCAGACAGTAGTTGAGCTATCCATTTTGCTTGTGATTCAAAGAAAGGGAAACCTATGAGCTGCACACAACAATCATCAAACTAATTTTATTCCCCAATTTCTCCATCTTTTCTGATATTTTTCCATTAATTATTATTCCATATTTGGGAAAATTTATACATACCTAATAAAGTCAACCTATACTCTACCCTTTAACCGAATTTGATTAGTTGATACGACATACATCATATAAAAGTTAAAATGATTATCTGGTCTGGTGTGTCAAACTTTGATATTAACATATCAAGATGTCGTGTTAAATTTATAAGCCAACATAATTAAGCATAATTTAAGGGGCAAAAAATGTATTACCTTGCGTGGAATGCCTATGAAGGAAAGGGAGGGAGCTAAGGATGGGGGAAACGTATGCTCATACAAAGGACCCACTCGATCATCATCCACAACTACCATTCCTTTGGTGTCAAGAAATGGAAATGTGTACGAATATCTACAAACATATATTATTACAAAACAATTATAATGATGATGAAATACTATTGTTAATATACAAATAGAAATATTGTAAATGGCATTACCCAGTGCAATATAAAATAGTATCTGCAACAATGGAGGAGCCATCAACAAACACCACCCGCCCATCATCTTCAAGACATTCAATCTGCAACCAAACTTCAAATTTATTATTGTATTTTTAATTTTCTAAAATTGATTTCGTGTGGCTTACGCTAGTGAATCCCTATAATCAGAACTCATTTGAGTGGACTGAACAAAAACTTGGTAGGTGATACCACAAGATGCCATATCATTTGCCATCCCTGACACACCAAATTCCAAATTTATTAAATATTGGGTGAAAATTAAAACAAAAAGTTAATTACCTGTGGATGAAGATGAAGGTTTTGGTGTTTGTCAATGACTTTGGAGAGACCCACAGAGATGGTGTTAATTGATTTGGTACTTATATGGATTTCCTTAGCCACTTCCAGTAGTTCTTGCGAGATGTCTTGGCCGCTCAGTGAGTTTCCGACCACCACCACTACCTGATCAACAACAAAACAAAACATCATCATATAATTTGACGACATTGAGAAAGCTTTTCGATGAAGAAATTTAAACAACCATAACATAACCATTTTGATTTACCTCATCTCGAAATGGGTCGGGAACCCTGTAAACATGACTGTGAATTTGCTTTCTCTTCCATTTCTCCATTCCTTCAATCATAAATAACAACAATAAAGATCACAAAATCATACACACAAATTAAACATGAGCATTGCTATATATCTACATATGAATTAAGTGTACCTTTAATGGTGGGCAAGCGAGGGTGAGAATAATGGCCACTGGCCACAACAACAGCATCAAAAACTTCATCCACCATCTTCATATTCATATTCATATTCATCTCATCAATAGTATTATCTGATGATGATGATGATCTACTTCTAACAATCCATTTAATATGTTTTTGTTTGCCCAGAATAAGATGAGATTGTTCAATAATTCCCACATATTCAACTCTTGTATTAAACCTTATCATGTCTCTGAGGCCAAAGCAGTCACAGAAATCCTTGAGGTACAAGAAGAGCTCTCTATGGCCGGGGAATCTTCTGGTGTCGCGGCCCTTCTTGACCACAAATGGGAAATCGGTGAAGCCCATTATTTCTCTGGGAGAGGTGAGCCTGAGAGAGGCGTAGATGCTGCTATGGACAATATGGTGTTGGTTTTGGACGTTTGGGTCGTACAGCCACTGCCCACCCACGTCGTGGTTTTGCTCAAAAACCACCACTTTGTGGCCTTCTCTGGTCAGCTCTCTGGCCGCCACCAGCCCCGATGGCCCCGCGCCGATCACGCACACCTTCTTCTTCTTCCATTGCCTGTCGGAAACCATGGCCACTCCCAGAAGAAGAAGATGGGTTTATGATGGTTGATGTGAGGTGTGGGAGAGATGGGGTTTTATAGTTGAAAATTACAGAAGAAAAGAGAAGGAGAGATTTTGAATAGAATAGAATTAATAATTGTTGGGAATGGGTATGGTTTGCTGGGGAGGAGACACACGTGACCCTTCAACAATCATCATTTTCTTCTACACTTTTCAACTCTCTTTAAGTTATTGACTTGACCAACCCACGAAACAAAAAGCCACCACTAATATCAAACATTTCTTATAATGGAAAATACTTCACGTGGTTGTTTTTGTCCACATCACCGTTAAATATTTGACAATTAAATAAATATTTGATAATTAAAAAAGAGAAATACAAAAATATAAGATGATGTGGACAAGATTCCTTCTCACTAGTGAGGAATCAAATATTTTTCTAATATAATATCATATCAATAGAGACGAAACCGTGTTAATGAGTACGTATCTATCTACCAACCCCGTTTTATTTTTGGTAAATATGAAGACGTTGGGTGACAGAAAAATTAACTTTCCTGGAAAATTTAAGCTGCTTTCTTGAGATAGGTGCACAGGCCACTCCACACCTGGGGTTACGTAGGTGGGTAGCAATCAGCAGCATGCATGGAAAATGCATCATTTATTATTATTATTATTTTAGTAGAGAAAGAAAATGCATAAATTTGGGGTCTCGATGGTACCAGAAGACAGCTGCTGCCCATTGAACAACCCCCACATCAAATTTCCTTTTCCTTCTTTCTTTCTTTTTTGCCCACCAAATCATATTCTTTAATCCCACTTTCTCATGGGGGATTTCAAAAACTCTCATATTTGGAACATTCTTACTATTTCTTCTCACAAAATAAACGTATGATCCAGATCATCATCGTGAGATTTGAACTAATTCTCTTTTAATTAATCCCAACCGACTAATTATTTTGAACCAATGAGCCATTCATAATGGTTATGAGACACTTATTATATCATCTCTGAGATTGTTTGATTCCCAGTTTTAGATATAGTTATTGAATCAAAAGAAGTTTGTATTGAAAAATCTGATCTAGAGATTGATATCAATCTCTCAAAACTCTTAGAAAAAGGGTAAAAAATTAAAATGATGAGATGGAGAAGATTTTTGCATGTGTGTGGGCCGGGAGAATGCCGCTTCTTGAAGCCAAGGAAAAATGAAGAGTTTTCCTATCATATATATCATTAAACTCTTTCCTATTCACAACTTCCCTATAAAGTATAAACTTTAGGTCATAAATGACTCTTTTTTTTCTTTTCTTTTTAACTTTTCCTTTAATTTTCCCTCTCCCCTCTTCCTTACTTTGCTTCCACATTAATTATTACAACATGGGAAAATTGAACAAGAAAATTCCAAAAAGAATAAAAAATATAAAGTGGCTGATTCCATTTAAACCTTTTATATAGCACCCACGAAGATACCTTGAGCTCAAAGGAATCCAATGCATGCATATATATCCTTTTTTTTTTCTTTTTCCTTTTGGCTAAATATAAAGATTTGGTCCTTATATTACCCGGTTGTGTCTTTATTTTCGTTCCTCTTCTTTCAAAACTTCAATTTCTAACTTGATTTGTATCAATTTATTTTAATTAAAGTAAGGAGAAAAAAGTTAAGAAATATATTAATAATATGATGGGTTCAATTCAAGTCTTAAATACTATTTTGGTCCTTATATACTTTTAAAAAGTAACAATTTTGATAGTTCAAATACTAATGGATCCCTGTAGGACTCGTTGCTTGGACTGAACACTATAACCAACGCAGAGTTCGAACTTGAGATCTTAAGGTAGGTGGTATACCACAAGACCCCAAGCGTTTTATCACTGCACTATTTCAAGACTATATATGTTGATGCATAAATTTGGCCTACTGGAATTCCGCCAAATTCGCACCAAGAATAAAGGGATCGACGAGACATGCAAAACAGAATAACATTAAAGACTGGTGTGGCTCTTGCCACACAGGCTCCGATGCTTAGTCATAGTTGAATATAAAGTGTAGAGTGTCGTGAGCATACATTTAGGGTTTAGTTTACTTCCCTACTTATAGATCCGTGGAATTCGAATCCTGATACATTTAGGAAATCTGGTTATATCAATATATCTGGTAGGATATCTGAATCATAAGGTCATCAAGATATCTTCCATTTGAATTCCTAAAATAAAGGGAATCTGAATTGAGCTGTATAAAAATGCTTACTAAATAAGCAGGTCCACAAGAAACTCACCTACACACCATGTGGTACAAGTGAATATATATAATGTTGGGCACAATGCAGCCACACCACATATAGTAAACAAATGAGTATATTGTTAATACAACTCATCCTTCCATATTTCAATGATATGATATACTTATATTTGTAAATATACTTATATGTTTAATTTTCTAGAAATTTACAAATTTAGCCATTTTTTAGTACAAAAATTTCGGAATATGGGAGATCGAAGTTCCGACATTGAAGGAAGATGTACATGTTAATTATCGCTGAGCTATGTTCATGGAAGCTAAAATTTAGTCATTTTATTTTTAGATATTCTTGGTATGATTATTTAAGAATGCAAGTAAAAAAGGCTTAAATATTTTGATAATATTATACATATAAATATGTATTTAGTAATTAAAGAAAAATATGATACGTATAGCTAAGGAGTGAATTATGAAGTAGCCAAAAGAGTTATTTCAAAATTGAAAGGAAAGAAATATACGGAAATTAACTTGCACGACAACTCATTATAATTTCGATTATCATTACAACCATATTACTAGCTAGGCAATCCCTGATCTCCGCTGTTTTTATAAATGAAGCTTCTTCCTAGAATTTCAGTAGTTTAAAATAGGTTTAAATATTATTTTGATTTTTTCATTTTAGATTTATGTAATTTCAAAACGTTAGATTTTGATATTTGTACTCTCGACATGTCTGTTTTTGTCCTTGTACTTCTGTCAGAGAGGGACCATATTTTGATCCTTTAATTTTCATTTTTTGAATCACAATTTTAACGTGACATCTCATTCACTAAATTTCTTGAAATGGTTTGTATTAAAATGGTTTTTATTGGGTATAAAATTTGTGTTAGAATTTTACAAATAAAGAAAAAATGACCATTTTTAAAAGTACAGATCAAAACATACGTTTCATGTGGGGAGGGAGTTCGAACTCGCGATCTTTTGATCGAAGATAAGTGTCTTAACCAAGATATCTGGTTAATAATAGTTGAGATTATTACTGATGAGAATAATGCGGTCATGTTTGTATTTCTTGTTTATCGCGTTCCTCTTTTCTAATAAATAAAAGAATTGTGTTTAATAATTGCTTCTTGTTTATTGTAATTTTTTTAATCGAATGTTGGGCAACTATTTATTATTTCGAACTTCTCTAAAATTTTATAAATAAAAATTAATTTTTAAAAAATTAAATATTCAAATTTTGTATATGATATATGTTTTTAGTAATTAATTATCATGCTCAACAATAATAGAATAATTTATGTTAAAAAAAAACTAAAAACGGAACCATAAATAATAAACTACACAATTTTTGTAACATTTCTTAAAATTAGAAAAGAGAAACCAGAATAATTTACCAAATGCTTATTTTTATTAAAAAGTGAAAAATAAAAAACAAAAAACAAAAAATATAAACGTTAACCAACTACCCTAAACTATGATTTTGAAATGATGAAAAACGAATCAACTATTAACTCTATTAAGAAGAAGAAAAAACAGACCACTTGTGAGAACAAATTAAAGGTAAAAGAACTTTTAAGTAATAGCATCTCCAAAAACATTTTTTCAAATAAAAAACAAAAAATAATTTGATTCCAATTAATTGCAAATAAAAACTAACAATTTTGTTCCTATTAATTACAACTTACTCTTTTTTTTTAGTTTTTTAGTATTCATAATTAATTTGATCAATAAAGTACGTATATAATATAATGGTGGGTAGAAAGAAGAAAAGAAAATAAATTGTTTGCTTTTTGGAGAAAGAATGAACACATTTTATCCCTTAAAAGCAAAAGATAAAATAGATCAATTGTTCTTCTCTTTACGCTTAGTTTATATATTTTTGCATTTTTTTTTTCGAAACCTTCAATCGAGAGAGAGAGAGAAATTAATTAATTAATAAAGAGAGTAATGTGAAAATGAAATAACAAAGTTTAATTAAAATATTTATTAAGTGAATGATCATAAAGTAAAAAAGAAAGGTGGGATATGCTATGATTCAGCTGGCAATAGAATCTTGAAGGCAAATCCACATCCATGCATATATATATATTTTTTTTTTCTTTTTTTTAATTAATTAATTTAATATTTTTTTGCCAATCATTCTCACTTTGGCTTCAAACCACTTCTTTAAAAAAATGCCCTTTTACAACAACTTCTATATAATTCTTGCTTTTGACCTTCTAGATCTTCTCATGTAAAAATTATTTTTTAAAATTATTATATAATATAAAGTAAATGAAGAGTATTATTGCCTTCCATTGTTGTTTCACATCATTTTACGTATTAAAAAATTTTGATTTTACATTACCAAGCATATCATCTATCGTGAAAGTAAGCATTTGATATTTTTGAGTAAATATGACCTTTTCTATATAAAAAAAAATCATATGTAAATGAAAATGAAATTATTTTTGTGGTTGAAATCGACACAAAGAAGAATGACGAAGGAAAGAATGTATATACATTTAGAATTACATAGAAAATCATTTTTTAAAAAAAATGTCAAAGCGAACATAGCTCAGTAATAATTGACATATATTATTTTAAAAGTGACAGGCTTTAAACTTGACCTGAAAATTAAGGTCAAACATTTATAACATTCATAAAAGCATCGAAGTGGTAGTTATAATTAAATTTATCCATTATAATTGTATCCTTATTAAGAGGAAAAAAAAAACAATAACCAATGTAATTATTGTGGGCTTGTAAATTTAAAAAGAAGCCTTATGGATTTGGCTTGGCATTTTCGGCTCTCTAGTACCATGAAGCAAACCATGTAATATACCTTGTTTGGAATCCCAACACCAAGTGGGCTTTTGAAGATTTTTGGTGATGGATTAAGGGCCCATTAAGGCATATATATGGCTTTGGATCATTGTTGGCCTCACTCAATAAGTTTCACTAATTACCCTTTTATTTATTTTCCAAGGTGAAAGAATTTCATCAAGCAAAATGTATACTTACAAAAAGAAAAAAGAAAAAAAGGAAAAAATCCAAAATCAACTTTTTATCAATAACCTCGAAACCACAAGAGTCAAAGTCAAAGTCCAGATTTTCTTTTCACTCTATGTTTCTATAACTGTCAATAAATTAACTTATCACGCTCGAAGAAATAGATGTTAACAAATTTAGTTTGTGGAGACCATCCATCATGGATTAATGATTTTGTGATCAAAGATATTCTTATCGTTTAACTTTTTTTTTCTTCTTATTTTCAGCTTGCACTAAAGAAAACAAAGAATCTTCTCCGCTATCCGGTATCATGTAAATTTGTAGGTTTTTTCCCCTTGTTATCTATTATTGCTAGTTCTTAGATATTATGGATATTCATTTTTCCAATGAGAAATAAAAATTAAGAAGTTAATTAGTAGATCTAAAGCATGACTTTGATAAGATTAGTCCATTAATTTTTTCTAATTTTCTTTTAGTCATAAGGCATTTTTCTCTTGCTTCCCAAAATGAGCCTATAAAGTTCTGTATTAGTCAAAAATAGAAAATTGTACATGTTATTTCAGGTGCTTGAATAGATAACTCACTTCAGAGTACTTTTCTATTTAATGAGCCGTAATTATTGATTTCAACATTTCGATTTTTCTTCTTGCACACACCCAACTCGATGATCAAGGGATAACCCAACTCGATAATCAAGGGATCGAACGTCTATAAAACCGAACCAACTAAGTCACACAAGCTCCGATGCCTAAGTTAAGAGAGTAGATGAATAATGGAATTCAAGTGTAGAACTTTGCTCATTTCTTGGTCGTCGACCCCTCAGTCACTCACTACGAACGCCCCCGATCAGTGCAATGGAGATGTGTATAAGAGACAGCTTCTTGGTCGTCGACCCCTCAGTCACTCACTACGAACGCCCCCGATCAGTGCAATGAGATGTGTCTATTTATCGAGATCTTGACTCGAAATGGGAGCAGGTTTGAAAAAGGATCTTAGAGTGTGACGGGTTGGGCCAGGAGGGTTTCTTAACGCCTTCTTTTTTCTTCTCATCGGAGTTATTTCACAAAGACTTGCCATGGTAAGGAAGAAGGGGGGAACAAGCACAYTTGGAGAGCGCAGTACAACGGAGAGTTGTATGCAGCGTTCGGGAAGGATGAATCGCTCCCGAAAAGGAATCGATTGATTCTCTCCCAATTGGTTGGACCGTAGGTGCGATGATTTACTTCACGGGCGAGGTCCCTGGTTCAAGTCCAGGATGGCCCAGCTACGCCAAGAAAAAGAATAAGGGTTGGCTACATTGCCTATTTATAGTCGTTCGGAAGTTTCCAGAACTTCCTAAATGAGCCCTAGTTCGTTGCTGCAGGGCCCAAGGTACGTGGAGATCAGAAGAGGATGATTACCGGGCTTGGCAATGGGCCGAGCCCGATAATCATCCTCTTTTGATCTCCACGGGCCGAGCCCAGCTCAACGCTGAGCACAGGACGGCTCGATTCAATCCAGTTCTATCGATGACTTCGTTGGTCCTCTTCTATTCTGATGGTCTGTGTTTTGTCGTTTTTCCTTTGTATAACAACAACCATAAAATGACTTGTTATCACAATGATATTAAAATTATATAAATTACAAAATAAAACGTGACAATTTATATATAGCGTAATTGCCTACAATTCCAAATTTATAGAATTAAGAGATTATACAGAGAAAAAGTTTTAGAATATAGAATTTGCTCCACCCTTCTCTATATATATATCTTGGAAACCCTTCATTATTCATTTTGTTCATTATATACCACTTGTCACGCATATAGTAATAATGTTTTATTTATCTTTGCTCCTCAAAGTTGGTGTCTTTTGCATGAAACATGAGAAGCTCAGTATAAAATATGTTTTTTTTCCCTCTCACGAAACATAATCACAATTATTATAATCTAGGTGCTGGTTAATCAACCCCATTTTGCTAACTGTTTATTTAGTTTAGCGACGAAAAAGATTGTGGAGTTGTAAAAAAGTAGGTTGAAAAGAGAAGGGTGGCCTTGGCGCGCCAATGCCCGTTATCCCAGATTGGTTATAACATAATTCTCTAAATTGGAAGAGGGAGATTATTTTGCTGCAACAAAAGCGGCCTCTTATAAATTTTCACAACCCGCAATCTTTTCCCTAACCTCTCTGCAGCAAAAAAATCAGAAAGACCCTCCTTGGGTTGGGTCTTCTTCTTTTCTTTGCTTTCTTCTTGTTCCTCCGCAGGTTTCAGAATTTGGTAACTTTTTTTCCCTTACTGTTTTTGCCTTCGTTTATGTATAATTTGAATTGGGTTCACCTCATCTTTGCAAGTGAACGTTTTCTAGGCAAGTTTGTTGGGGTGTTCTATGTTATGATCATTAGCATTGGCATGATATCAATTTACAGATGGGTTCATCTCTGTTCACCTTATCCTGCTCTTATTTTGCCTGAATATCCCTCTTGGGTTAAGAGGGAATGGCAAAATGCCATTAATTTCATTGGATGTTCTAGAGTTATGCCTTTGTAAATGGAGAAATCGTAAAGCATAGAGCTCCAGTTTGTTAGTTAAGAAGCAATATATTTGTTGTAATGAATTATATAATATGCTAACTCCGAAGTGAAATTATTATGATCATGGTTGTGATTGTTTGTTTGTCTCGTTTTTTCACCCTTTCTTGCAGATGGACGAAGTCATATAACATTGTGGACACAATATGAATATATGATCATGATTTTGATTGTTTTTATGTGTGGTTTTTTCGCTCTCTCCTGCAGTTGAGAACAAATCATATAACAGTATAGGCATGATATGATCATGGTTGTGATTGTTTGTTTGCGCCATTTTTTTATTCTCTTTCTATGAAGAATGAAATCATACAACACTCTAGGGATCTAGGGATCTATTCATGGTTGTAATTATTTGTTTGCATCGTTTTTTTTTTTTTTTTGCTCTCTCTTGCAGTTAAGAGCATTTGTTCAGAAGTACAAATTGAAGTGCTTATTCTTTAATCTTTTATCTAGCAATTAATATGTTCTCTTTGTTTGAGAAATTATCACCTGCTGTAGGGTTCTGTTCTATAATTATTTTCATTTAATGGCGGAGGAGAACACTGGTATACCTGTTGCTGTGGAGACAAGTGGGGATGAAGGTAGCCAAGACGAGAGCTTTGACATCCCTGTCATTGCTGTTGCAGAGATAAGTGAGCCCGACGATATCAGTGAGGAAAGCATTGATGATATCCTTGCCATTCCAGAGGAAAATGAGTCCGAACGCAGCAGTGTCGAAGTTATTGTGGACATTGATGCCCCGAAAATTGGACGAAAGATTCCCTCTCGCTATCTCCTACCATACGCAGGCTCCTGCCATGATTTTTGCAAATATGGTACAAAACATCCTCTTGAAGGGAAGCCTGCAAGTCTAGTCTTGAAGAAAGTTATAACAGTTGGAGGTGATGGCCGGGACTCAAGGAGGACTATGATTTCATTGGCGAAACAGAACAAAGATCCAATCAATACAAAGTCCTCCCCAGATTATAATGCCATGAATAATACTGACTCGAAGGAAGACATTATATATTCTCCGGAGATCGTTATTCTTTCTCCAAAAAGGCTTTTACCTTCCAGCAAGGAAATGCAGGCTGCAGCAGTGCATTATAGCCGGACAAAACTCAATTTGTCCCATTCGAAGAGGTCGTCATTTTCAGGACAAGGCAGTTCAGGAACCAAAAGAAACAAAGAAGTTCAAGAAGGCCAGGAACTAGACGGAGACGGAAGTATAAGCAGTCGTACAAATAGTAGCACGAGTAGATGCCAAGAGATAGATATCTTCGAAGAAGAAGATATGAAAGCCTTGGTGCCACAAGCTATTTCTAGGAGTCCAAGAAATCATGGCAAGCGAGTGGCAGTTGCAGATAAAAAGGTCACAGGGAGGCGTCGCCTGAAGAATCGAAGCCATCCTATGAAAACTAAACTTGTTCACTGTAAGAATGAGGATGTAGAGGAGAAAACGTTATACATGATTGAACCATCTACCAAGAATGAGGCAGAGGAATTGGCTCAAAATAGTGTTCATACCACTGACTTGTCTCGACCAAAATCTTCATCTGCAGAAGACAACGGCTTGAAGCATGATCAGGAGGCAGATGGGACCTCTAAGGTTCCACAGTCTGTGGAAAAAATCGCGAGTCGTGCTAGAAATGGTACTAGTTCTAAAAATTTATTTACATCTTCATCAGTCTCCAGGGGATCCAAAGGTCTGAGACCTAAGAGATATGGTATGATTCAAAGGTCTAAGATCCAATCGGCTCCTTCATCATCATCATTGTCTAGGTACCCAGCTGAACCCGTCCATGGTGAGCATGGTGGCCGCCCCTCAGGAAAAGATGTGAAAAAAAGTGAGCATTCAAAGGTTGAACACAAGATTAAGACTCGAAGGACAACTGTATACGATTCAGAAAATGGAGATTTCCAGTCCAGAAAGCTGAAGCCTAGGAAGGGGAGGTTGGTTGAACTTCAACCTGAAAACAATTCACCGAGGAGGCCTAAATTTCTGTCTGATACAGAAAATGGAGATTCCCAGTCCAGAAAGCTGAAGCTTAGGAAGGGAAGGTTAGTTGAACTTCAACCTGAAAACAATTCACTGAGGGGGCCTAAATTTCTATCTGATTCAGAAAATGGAGATTCCCAGTCCAGAAAGCTGAAGCTTAGGAAGGGGAGGTTGGTTGAACTTCAACCTGAAAACAATTCACCGAGGAGCCCTAAATTTTTGTCCGATTCAGAAAATGGAGATGTCCAGTCCAGAAAGCTGAAGTTTAGGGAGGGGAGGTTGGTTGAACTCCAACCTGAAAACAATGCACCTAGGAGGCTTAAATTTCGACGTGCACGGTTGCTTGGGGAGACTCAAACTCAAAGTCCTAAAAGTGATTCAAGAAGGAGAAACTTTCAGGGTAAAGAGGCCAACCAAAATGGTAACCAAAATGGTGATGAAGCGAAGGAAACTGAGCATGGTTCTTCAAGACAACAAGATCAGGAAACTAAAAGAAAGAAAAGCTTTAGGAGGAAGGAAACTATTGATAGTAAATTCGTTTCTGCTAGAACCAAATCTGAGAGGGTTGTCCTTAGACATCAGGATTCAAGAGGAAAGAAAGAAATCCAAAATCTGTTTAATAATGTCATTGAAGAGACAGCAAGCAAGCTTGCACAGACCAGGAAGAGTAAGGTCAAGGCTTTGGTTGGTGCCTTCGAAACTGTGATATCTCTTCAGGACACCAGACCCTCTGCAACAGTTACATGATATAAGCTGTATGTTACACATAAGATATATCTTCTATGTATATAACAATCTGAAAAAGGTAACACATATATATATATATATATATATATAATTATTATATAGCTTCAAATGTGACATGAGAGTCAAGTAAAAAGCTTTGATGGAAATGCTATGACCTATATGGAGCAGGGTTGTGTTATTTCAATAAAGCTGTTTAGAAGATTGGGTTTTCTTGTGTGGTGAGGCTTTTTTT
>NW_019104497.1:676986-699283 GCF_001995035.1 Momordica charantia
CAATTCAAGGTTTGTGTCTGATCTTTCAATTGGACACTGTTGGTTACTTCTTTTTTCAAATAATATTAACTTTCACATTCTTTTTGAAATAGCCTTCCACAATTTAAGGATAAGAATTGGTGGCTCTTTGCAAGACCAAGTATTATATGATGTCGAAAGCTTGAAATTCCCTTGCCATCCATTTCAAAAGATAAGCTCAGGGTTATTTGGTTTTTCAAAGGGATGTTTACACATGAATAGGTGGGATGAGCTAAACTATTTATTCTCCAAGACAGGGTAAGGTTTGTTCATTTTGCATCCCTATAATCTTTACCAGTTTTCTTATGTATATTTCTATAAAGAAAATTGTTATCTTTTCTGAATTATATTTTAGGGAAATTTTGATTAATTCAGTTCGCTAAAAAATCACTCTTCTATCCATAATCTGGATCGGACTTCATAGAACTTCCTATACTGAAAGTGAAACTATAATGAGCTAGGGAGAGAATAGAAATATGAGTTTTATTATATGGTTTTGCACCTTACCATTCTCTAATATTTTATAATTTCAGAGCCATTGTAACATTTGGCCTGAATGCACTTTATGGGAGGCACAAGATCGGTAGAATTCAGTGGGGAGGAAATTGGGACTACAGTAACGCTCGTGATTTTATGAAGTATACCATTTCAAAGGGATATGTGATGGATTCGTGGGAATTTGGTATGTACAATAAACTGTCTGCACTGTTTTTATCAACTTCGTTACTCTGAGCTAAGTTAACAACATCTTGCCACTGCAGGTAATGAATTGAGTGGAAGTGGTGTCGGTGCAAGTGTTGCTGCTGACCAGTACGGGAAAGACTTGATCCAACTTAAGAACATCATTGACGAGTTGTACCAAGATTCCAACTCAAAACCATCTCTTGTAGCACCTGGAGGATTTTATGAGCAGGATTGGTATGCAAAACTTCTTCAGGTTTCAGGATCAAATGTAGTCAATATCGTCACCCATCATATGTATAACTTGGGTCCAGGTGTGCTAATACGGTATCAACTTCTAGTTTTACTTCCTCTATTTTCACACATCCTATGATAAACGGCCAGCTTATTTGAAATTGAATTTGGAAGGATGGATGACATAGTGATAAATTTTTAGAATATTCACCTTGTTTGTGTTGCCGGTGGGAAAGTTACTGAGCTGTAATTAAGTTTAGAATCCTGCTTACATATCCTCTCTGAACTCATGAAACTTAGCTACTGCCAATATGAGGAGGAAGGTTTAGGCCTGTCCTTGTTGTCTAGATTACTCTAATAATTGTAAGCTTATTTTTCTATCAACAAATGAACTAGTGGAGGGCATCTTGAAAATCCTTGATGAATATATGTAGGCTCCATTTTCAAGTACTCCTTTTGACCTTTTATAGGGGGCTAAACACTTGCCAGTGCTATTTTAATATCTTCTAAAATTTTTACATTTACATCTTATTCTCTGCACTCTAGGTGTTGATCCCAATCTAGTGAGTAAGATATTGAATCCTAATTACTTGAGCAAAGCATCAGAAACATTCAGCAAACTTGATCAAACCATCCAAACATATGGTCCATGGGCTTCAGCGTGGGTAGGCGAATCAGGTGGGGCCTACAACAGCGGTGGTCATCATGTATCTAACACATTCGTCAACAGTTTTTGGTAATTTTTTGTGAAACTCAACTAGTTTTTACGACCTGAGTTTCATTAATCATTTGCCTGAAGAATAAGAGTCTCAAAGTTATGTTTGTTTCTTGTGCTTGATATATCGTTTACGCTTAGGTACTTGGATCAGTTGGGTATGGCATCCAAGTACAGAACAAAGGTCTACTGCAGACAATCATTAATTGGTGGAAATTATGGTCTCCTAAACACTGGCACATTTGTGCCGAATCCAGATTTTTACAGGCAAGAACATATAAATATTGGAATTCTCTCTTTTGTCTTGGGAAGTGGTGGAGGGATTCTGTCGAAATTATTTTCTTTGTTTTTCACTTTCAGCCTCATCAAATTCTGAAACGTCTGTTTTCCTGAACAGTGCACTTCTATGGCATCGGCTTATGGGAACGGGTGTTCTTGCTGTCGAGAGCGATGCATCTTCCTTTTTGCGCTCTTATGCTCATTGCTCGAAAGGAAGAGTAAGACTTTGCAACTTTTGCTATGGTTTCCAGTAATTTGAATTAGAACTGGAAACAAAAAGTGGGAATTTGTGCACTAGTTGAAGTCTTGTGAGCTCATATCTCCAGAGACATACCTGAGTTCTCGAACGTATAATTGGTCTAACCCGTGGACAGCATGGCTTGTTCAGTTTCAACAATCCTTTCAAAATCATTGTAGATACCCAACATTCTGCAACTACATACTATCCTAAAGAATTCAAGCTTGTAGTCGATCGTCTTTAAGTATGCATTATTTTGCGAAAAATATGAAGAAGCATCCTCATCCCACCTAGAGCTGTCTCTGGATAGATAAACTTACTGTCTGTAGCTTTTGCCAAGCTGTTTTTTGCCAAGCTGTTTTTTGCACCATGATTGTTCCTTTAATTAAAGTTGTGCTATGGTTGAGTGCTCACTGCTCAGTTAGAGAGATTGATGCATCTTAGAGAAGATTTTGTATCCATTTCAGCTTTCGATTTAAGTCGTTTTGCTCCATGTCGACTTGTTGCAGGCTGGCATAACTGCACTGTTTATCAATTTAAGCAACCAGACACGTTTCATAGTAGGCGTTCGGAACAGCTTAACTATCCAAGTGAAGAAAATCCGTGGAGGAAGCTCTTTCATGGAAGGCATCAAGAAAACAGTAAGTTGGGTTGGAAACAAAGCATCAGATTTGTCCATATCAAGAGAGGAATATCACTTGACTCCAAAAGATGGCTACCTTCAAAGCCAAACCATGGTTCTAAATGGGGTTCCATTAGAGCTAACTGAAGATGGAGAAATTCCACAACTAAACCCTGTCTTTAATAATGTCAATTCTCCAATTCTTATAGCTCCATTGTCCATTGCATTCATAGTGTTCCCAAATTTTGAAGCTCCAACCTGCCAATGATCTGTTTTCAAACAGCAGTAAAGGCTTCATTTCTCTTTTATTTGTTGCACAGTTTTCAAGTTTGTATTATCAAGTTTTAAGTTGATGCATGATATATGCCAATGTAAATGCCTCTTTATTTGCWATGGGAAAAAAGGGCGACTTCGGTTTGGTCGGTTGATGCAGAGCTCAAAATATTTTTAGTTTTCGATAGACCAAAATCAAATAGTCCACTTTCAGTGTACAAAACCAAAATCAACCGACCAATGTTTACCTCTAACTAAACTAAATTAAAATGGTCACTCTTTAGAAAGTAAAATAAGTACAATGATTTAAATTAATTAAAGTTATCATTAAAGTTGAAAATAAACGAGGAAAACAAATACTTTAAAATATATAATGGACCAAAATAATATTTTTTTTACCTGATAATTAATTTACACAGCAGCTCTACGAGAAGGGTTTTGCTCTGCCTCTGCAGATTTGATAATTGATATTTATAGTAAACCAAAACCCACACCGAAGAAATTTTCCACCATACCCAACAAAACCAAAAATTTCGGCGTTTTTCATCCTTTTGTTGATTTCTTCTCTATTCGTCGTATCTTCCGGCGGAGATGGCAACCCCGTCGAGGTCTGAAATCCTCTCGCTGTTCCGTTCTCTACTGCGCACGGCGCGTCAATTCTCCGATTACAACATCAGAGAATACACCAAACGCCGCGCCATTGATGCCTTCCGAGAAAATCGGAGTCTTTCCGATCCTTCATCGATCTCTTCCGCCTACGCCGGCGGCAAAGCTCAGCTCGAGGTTGCGAAGAGGCAGGCCCTTGTTTACTCTCTTTACGCCCCCAAGGTCAAGAGTATCATGGATGTTAAGCTCTGATTTCCATTTTTTTCCGTCTCTCATGGTGCTTTCTGGTAGTCTTTCGCATTCTATGAATTTGTAGTTATTTGAGAATTTTTTTTTTGTTGGAATTGAACTGTAAATTAGCACTCTGTTATCGACAATGAGCAAAGTTTTTCCCATCGTATTCTGGAGTTATCTCGCGAGCTTAATTTCTGTAATCTATGTTTAGCAAGTATTCTTAGCAGCACAACCTGTCTCTCTATACCGCAATATGCTTGGCAAAAGGAAAATTAGGGATTTTTGCTTCCAATTTATCAAGTCTGAGTCCTATTATAAATACCAAAGGTAACAGTAACGAGAGGTACACGCGATTTTACGCCTGAGTCCTATTACGATGGATTTATGAATTTTCTTTTCTGGGTTTCCAAATTTTGGTGCTTCTGAAGATCGTCAAATGTGAAATTCCGTTTGATGTCAAAGATTACCAGATAATATTAGAATGAAAGCGAAGAGTGCCAATGGGTGAAGTTCTTAATTTGAGATTGAACACTATCCAATGCTCACAGAACAGGAATTTCTGTAGAATTAGGGGGCGACCCTGTTATTTGATGAAGCGATAATCGTATGTTTTTTAACATCTTAACTCATAAAAAATAGGTTGCTTCGAGTTTCTTGCATCTTCTATCGATCTCTTTGAAGACACTCACGAGTCACGATTCATCCATATTTGACCCATCTCTGGCAACTTATTTGACTTGTTTTTAGCTCATATCAGCTTGAAATCGGATACGGAAAATACTTATTTGCAAAAACTTTTTACTTCAGTTTGACAGAAGAGCTTGCAACCAGTTGTTACTAAAGATTGCATTGCGCATCCTTGTTCATTTCATGTTCATCAGGACTAAGATCTTTGAAAGACCATGTGTTCGAAAATGCACTGTTCTAATTGCATTGTCAAACTAATTGATTGAATGGATTCATTCATATGTGTTCGTTTGTATACTTTGAATTAGTGTAGTTCCTTTGTAGTACTAGCAAGCATTGTCAAACTAATTGATTGAATGGATTCATTCATATGTGTTCGTTTGTATACTTTGAATCAGTGTAGTTTCTTTGTAGTACTAGCAAACAGTGATCCGAATAAAATGTGTCGCCAAGACAAGGGACAGAATATCTATTTATGGCAGCAAAAAGAGTACAAAACCATGAAAATGGATACAAAAAGAGAGGTGAGAGATGCAAATAAGCATCAACGGACCAATTGCAAACGTGAAGGCCTTCAACTCTATCTTCCAAGCAAACGACGACCCCGTCGGTTGGCATCTTGAACTCGGTCATTGAGCACCTCGACGTCAACAGAAGCATGATCCAGAGCATGGTTCTGCCTGTAACGAGCACCAGAGTCACCTCAGTTTCTACTGTACGTCTTGTCTTTTATCTTTTGTCTTTCACTCACAAGAACAGGCACACAACTATTGCTGGAATTTAGAAGAGAATTGAAATAGAACTAACCTGTCAGTTTCACACCCCATGTCAACAGCCATTTCCTTGAGCTCTCCCAAAATATTGCTCATGTCAGATAGTGCATCATCTTGTTTCACCTTTTCTACCTGTTTTATGTACGATTTTGAGAACATGATGAATGATTTAACACAAACTGCATTTTGGACGATAATATGCTACGCGTATGCTACAGATTTGTGCAAGAAGTAAGGAATGACTATAACCAAAAAACTCTGGAAAGAATGAAGAAGACAAAAGAAATAGTTCAAAATGTTTGTTGAGATGTTAATCTTTCTTTTCAAGTAATTACTGACAGAAAATACAAACCTCAACTTTTTGAATTGCATTGGTAGGTTCAGAAAATGCAGCTTTTGTATTTGTCCGTCCCTTATGAGTRAGTCCTAACTTTTCCTTCTGCTCCAAGTGGTTGCCCTTTCTTCTCACTAAATCATCTGCAAAATACCCATAAGCAGATCAGTTTCACAGAATTAAAACAAATACCCATCTAACTCTGAATCTCAAGAGAAGCAGAAATAAAGAAAGAAAGAAACTAACCTGAGGTTATAATAGGTCCGGATATCGGCCGAGTTTTCTTTGGCTTCCAAGTCTTGGAGAACATTCCCCCTAGATTTCCCAGCAGTTTCTCTCCCTGGTATTCATAGAAAAGAAAAAATCACTTCAAAAACAAAGTCATGGGGGATAATTTGACAGCTAAATCATCATACAAATAAAGAAATGATAGAGGTTAGACTTAAACAGGAAAAGTTAAAGTTACAGCCAGTAATTTCTAGACCATGAAACACGGAGATCGAATCCTTGGTGTTTCATCGAGTCCTCCCGAGACACGTGAACGAATTGGAGATTGAACATACCCGACTGAGATCATAATCAATGTCAGCAGCAACCATATGAGTCCTGGTAATTTGCTCACCCTGCTGATGCAAGGTCACCAAAGTTTGGGTAGCATTGTCCCTTATCTCTTCAGCAATCTTTAGACAGCCATTCACTGCTTTTGTGGTCTCCTCAGCCTTATAAACAGCATAATTCTCCAGCTCCTGCACTGATTGGTTTTCTACTCCTCCCGAGTCACGGAAATCGTTCTTGTACTTGTTCCTTTCTGACCAAGTTAACGAACTCGAAGATGAGGGGGCATGTTCATGATCATCACCAAAAGGATTGGAGCTAAAGTTCTGTGTCATTAATGAAGGGTCTGATGAAGTCCTTTGAGAAGAAACCTGGTTTTGCTTAGCTTTAAAATCATCATCAGAATCAAACGGGTTTGGATTTGGGGTAGAACTATGCTTCCCTATCTTAAAATGAGCCTTCCTCGAACCAAACATTTTTCGAGGGCTAGAATGCAAAATCGGCTTTAATGTAAATGGGACAAAGTAATCCTACGGATTAAAAGTTTTTCCTGGAAAAACAAGACAGCGAGATCAAAAATCAGAACCCAATTCTAGATGTGATAAGATTTAGGATGTAATAAAAGAACAGTTGATGGCACGATCAAAAACTAAAGGGGACAACAAGATAATTTACAAAATCATGAAAAGGCGGTGAAGAAGGAAGTTGATGATCAAAACCCAGATACAAAAATCCAAGAAAAGAAAACTCGAGTACCTTGACTATTCCACAGACGAAGAGAACCGAAGCAATTTCACTAACCCGAACTCAGGAAACTGCAAAAATCAGAACCCAATTCTAGATTTTAAAGGGCGCAATAGAGAGCGATGGGTTGGCACTAAATAAACGACTTGGGCAACGAGAAAATAAATTAAGAAACCGCGTTTGAGAAAATTCTTGAAAGAGGAAACTAGCACGAAGAAGTGGAACAATGAAGACGCTATCAAAAAATCTTACCCCTTTAACCGCTCGATTGACCTTTTGTCTTCCTTTAGATGGACTTATGCAATCTGCTTCCTGCGTCTTGCGAGCTCCAGATGTAAAAATCTTCTGCAGCGATTAAAATGGAAGTCAAAGTTCTAGTGCATAAATTGGTCAAAAATTTATAAACTAAGAAAACAGTTCTTTTGGCGTAGCTCCTTTTCTTTGAAAAATACTTTTCATCGCAAAGAAAGGTTAAAAAAATCAGCAAATAGTGTGGATGGATTAGGTCAAAAATTAGATTGCAATGCATAATCTCGGTGCGGAAATCGACTTTGATTGCCTTTGAAACACAATTGCTTCACTTCAAATGCTCGGAAGGTTCCACAGTTGCAGTTTCCCAAACCAACAGCTGTGAGAAATTTTGAAATGTCTGCTCCCTTTTTGTGTCCCTTCCAACAGAAATACGATACGATCAATATAAAAATCTTTAAAAAAAATGATAAAATTTGTACGGACAGCCGTATGATTGGGCAAAATATGCACGTCGTTTTTTTTACTATTACTTGTACAAAGTTTTTTTTAACCGTAGAAAAGTATATTTTAAATTAAAGAAACCTCGTTTTCATATACATTAAATTAATGACTAGCGTCATTAAATTTCCCTAGATAATATTAATTGGACACTAAAATTTGTTGGTTGGGGAAGATGAGTTCATACTTATTACTATTTTAAAAGTCGAGTTCATATTTATTACTATTTCAAAAGTCGGTGGTTTGTTTTCTATTCCTACCATTGTTAAACTAAAAAATATAATTATTATATCATATTCCTACAATTGTTGAATTAGGTTAAAACATGATGCACCCAATATGTTTTGTAACCGAATTATTGTTATCAAAGCCTGGTTAGATAGTAATTCTATTATTAACTTTTAAATTTTTGATAATAAATTTGTCTTTTAATGTTTTTTTAATTATTTTCAAAAGCTAAGTTCATGAAAACTCTTTAAATAAATAAACTTTGAWTTCAACAGTTGAGGGCATTTTGTATGTTGGCATCAAACTTTTATAAAGTAAATATCCATTCACTTCATTCTGCTTCATCAAATTTTTACAACTCTCACAAGACTTGAGAGTCAGACTCACCGCCAGTTTTCCTTTCTCCACACTGAGTTGATTTTGAAGAACAAGATGAGTAGAGAATAGAGATAGATGTGTGGGTACATGGAAATGAGTGCATACAAAACTTCCCATATTAAAAATGAACAAACTTAGCACCTGGATCCAGATACATGTATATATACATCCAAAAAAGGAAAAAAGAAAAAGGAAAAAAAAAAAAAAAAACTGTGCAAAGGAAATCTACTTTAGAATCCTGATTACAGCAACAATGAACAACCACCTATAGCACAAATCCACTAATGGAATCTAATCTACTATCTTTCTGTATCATCTTCTACAGATGCATGTGTGCTTCCTCCGAAAGAAGCTAAATTAGCTGAATTCTGAGTAGTCGGTACAAAATTGGGGATCCAAATACAGCATCTGGGAAAAACCAAGAGGGTTTTGCAGTAAAATTCAGCAGTCATGTTCCAGAGGTTCTCACAAAGTAAGCTACTTCATTGGAATTGATGAGCATGAGGAAGAAGATGAGAGAGAGGTAGGTCAAAAGAATGGTTTCCACAAATGAGTATAATTGATCTATTCTTAACCAGTACTAATATGTCTGGAAACCCAATTGATGACGTTATTTAAAGAACAAAGTGCAAAGATACAATATCTCTTCATTTTATCCTATTCCCAGAAATACTGGCATGATAACATAAACCGGTAGCAGAACCAACTCAGTTGTCATGATTATACCCAATATAGAAGGAATGGAAGCAATGCAAACCTCTGATTGACATTCTTCCTCGAGCAGCTTTTGATTCATGCTCCAACCACTATATTTCGTGCATATGCCGTCTTGCAACAGCAAATGATTTACTTTGTTCTTTTGAAACCTAAAAAAGAAGCTATTAATAGAAAAATATATAGATATGATGCTTTGAATGGGATATAAGAACTCCACATCCAGGCATAATACCTGTGCCTCCAACTGTGCAATTCTCTGTAAAGATGCCTGTTCAATGCAAGCCCGGCGCTTGCGCTCTTCTTCAAGCAAACCAGTAATTTGGTACCTTAGCTCAGCCATTTCTTGAGCAAGATCCTCTGCTTCGTCTTTTGCTTTCAACTTCTCATCTCTTAACTCCTCCTGTCAACAACTAGAATGTTAAAACATGGAGGCTTCAAACAAATATAATCCTATTGCCTAGAAAAAAGAACTAACCGACTGGAACAATTGGATTCTAAAAACCACTTAAAATGAAGGAAACCAATTGGAGTCTCAATGAGTATCTTGCGTTAGTCTGTTGAATATCAGAGACAACTGCGCTGCTATATGCATCATACCTTGAGTTGCTTTACAAGAAGTTCATAATCATGTATCTCCTGTGCCATTGCATCCATCTTCACTTTTGAATTTGCATCCGCAGATAGTGCAACTTCTAATTTTGGAAGAAGATGGCCCAAGACTTCTCCACAGCTGTTACATAAAATATAATGTGTAAATGATCAATGATCAACGATGACCCAAGAACTTGCATCTTCACTTTTGAATTTGCGGTTCAAAATTGTACCAATGGACTCTTTAGGACTAGATATGTAATATGATTGTAATCCAGCTTTTGTTCTTCACTGGTGGAAAGTTTCATTGGTTAGAACTTAGAAGGAAAGCAGGTACGAAGCAAACAAAAATATGATGCCATTGCCACTGACAGAAAGTAACTTCATCAGGACACTATAACAACTCGAAATAACTTGCAGTCAACAAATAAAATCCGAACCCTGTATTAACTATTAAAATCTGATAAGACCAAACTTTGAAAAGGAAACTTCACAGTAACCATAGAAATTTGTTTGATTAAAAAAAACGAAAAGAAAAGCCATAGAAATTTGTGATGAAAAAAGCCTTATGGAGCAACAAATATGGTGCATAGTGATGTTCTAACACACTTCCCAAAGTAATGAAAATCCAGAGGCAAAGACCAAGGATTTTTAAATTTATATCACAAAAGTACCTAGTGTCAAGAAATGATGTTAACTCGCTGTCTCGGTCATTTGAGGAAAACATAGTATTTTGTGACCTCTCCTTGTCTTCAATCAATTCATCTACCCTTCGAAAAAATGTGGAGGCATTTCTTGTTGACATATCCAGCTCTCTCCTGAGTTCCTCATTTTCTTTCTCCAGAGACTCGATAGTTTTCTCTGCATTCTGAAGCTCCCCAATCAATCTACTCATTTTATCAGTTAAATGAAAAGCTTCTTCCTGAACTTTCTTCTTAGTTTCTAAGTAACGCTGYTCCATGGCCACCATATCCAAT
Organism: Momordica charantia; assembly: GCF_001995035.1. The sequence continues at coordinate 687,621 of NW_019104497.1, forward strand.
TTCATACTCTCGATTTCACATTGAGACTCCAATGTCATGGACGAGATGGACTCTTCGAGTTTTTCTATATTGGAATTTGATTCTTGTAGCTCCTTTTCCTTGCCATCTAATTTCTGCATCAAGAAGAGGCACTCTGATTGCATACGCTTCACCTCTTCCTCTAACCTGCCAGCCTTTTCTTGCAAACGCTCCATGTGAACTAATTTAAATTCTAGGTTTTCAACGTGGTCTACAAGGCAGTTCAATTCTGTGTTCCTTGTACATAGTTGATCCTGCAGGTAATCTGTGATGAATGTCGTGTTGGGCTAAGTTAAAAAAGAACTCGCAAGAATATCATGTCAGAAATGGAAGATAGCATGATGCCACAGACATCAAGACCATGCCAGAAATTCAACAATCACCATTTTCTTATAATCATTAATGTTTCTAAAATGCAATAATATTCCTTAAATGAACTCTCAATCCAAATGATCATTTAGGCTAGAAAAGACTATCCACGTTAAGAAATGACTTCAAAATTAAGAGAAAAGTAGGAGTCTTCGAAAGAAAATCTTGACCACTAATCTATAAAAAAAAACAAATAATTTGATAATTTAATAATATTGCTAAAGTTTCAGGGATATTAGAAGAAATGTTCAAAACGGGGTGAGAAGGGATGAGTGCTAAACCCCCAAAGCCTAGGAGCTTACAAGAAAAAACAACTCTTCAAATTGACTTTAAACAAAAAAGCAGGGTAGCTACAGAAGTCTACAGTAAACACCATCTAATAACCACAAAATATATGTTTTTCCTCAGATCTTCCCCATACCAAACACAGAAAGTTCTGTTAGTCTTTGCTGCTCACAATGTCCAGAGTACAGATAGCACAAAATCACACAAATAATCTTTCTGCGCATTATAATAATGATAATAATAAATCACTTCCTTAACTCCAAGTCTTAAGCATTTGTCTGCATATAATTGGTTAAAAAGGTGATTTAAGTGCTAAATAGGATCAAGATTTCATAGTGACTGTTTACTGTATCAAAATTAAGGGAACGTAATCTTTCGGATAACTTCCGCCTTCCGCAGAAAAAAGTCGCATGTGTCTTTCAATTCTATATCCATTTAAACATAACCTATTGAGCTTTCATAAATTATGTTATTGTCTCTATGTCTTCAGCTGATGTTAAATGTTAATAAAAGTCCGTTTTAATAAGCTCATTGATAAGATAGACTTATCAATTTAGCCTATAAATGATTATAAAAGGTTCCTCAAATGTTCTTTCACAGTTTATAAGAGTCCAAATTAGAAGTGCTCTCGAACATGCTACATTACAGACAACTTCCTGTACCTATTTCCTGTGAGCAGTTTGTCAACTCCTTCTCCAAGTTTTCAATGCGTAGCTTGTCTTCCTTGCGTGCTTCTGATAAAGAGTTTACATGTAGTTCCAGCCGCTGCGTCAGACAAAGTAAAAAATCATAAAGTTCATCTGGATGATAATGAAAACATCTACATTATGTATCAAGTGCTCATTTTAGATAAATTGACTAAGCACACAAAAGGACTATGAAGTGACAATCTAAAACAGTCTTGATTTACTAAAGTCATCCAAGGAGCTGCTGAGGAGCTGAACAAACATCAAGCATATAAAAGATTATTTGTCACATTCTGCACAGTAGGGGGGGAAGAAAACGTTCGGGATAAACCTTACCCTTATCAGTTCAAAGCTTTGAGGTCGTGAATCTTTTAGTGTGTCCTTTTCTTTCTTTAGCTGCATAAGTGAAAATGATAACAATTGAAGAAACAGATTAAATAAGATAGAAAAGGTCCTAAGCCATCAAAATTCTCCAAACATACAAGACACGTATAATACTTGAGAATAACGAAACCTAGTAGCCAGCACGCAAGGAGATGAAACTAGTTAATGACCATTACTCGAACACTAATCTCTTCGCTTAAAAAAAAATTACTTTATGTCCAAGCTTGAGCCAATATTACTTAGCAACGATGTTACGTCAGGAAAAAATCATGAATTGGACGTGAAATTATACGGGTCGCAGAAAGGATATTTCCTCGAACTGGAAGCAATCACTTCCGGTCATTATGATTCCTAATCTCCCGTCAAAAGAGAAACATTCAGCAAAAAGACAGAAATTATACCTGCCGACATCTTGACTCAATCTCTAGAAGTTCCTCTAAATCAGAAGAACTATAGCTATTGCTCCTGCGGCTCATGGTGTAAGAGAATCCTAAAGAAATGCACAGGGCAGGGCGAGTACCTGGATATCTAAAACTATCAGAAGACATCAAAGAAAATCGAACGACAGCAAAAGAATAAAGGAAAAAGACAACAAAGTTTTCATTCCTAAATGGGAATCAACAGTGTCAATTTCAATTTTCAGAAAAAGGTCAGCAGCAGGGGAAAAAGATGAATTATACTTCCATCAATTTCCTGCTAACAGACGTTAGAGGTCCAATTAAAGATGAAGGGTTCAGTCAATTCATCGCAACAAGCCAAAAAAACCTTTAACAAATTTCTAGAAATTTTAACCAAGTAATCCATACGCAAAGAATATTGAACATTGAACATTGAACAATACTTTGCTTTTATCTACCGGAAGCTTAACATACCTTCGCGAAAGCGAACTTTATCCTCGCAAGGGTCACCTGAGAAAAACAAAAAATTTTGTAATTTCGGATCGATTATGAGAGAAACGGCTTGCAAAATGTAAAAGGAAGAGAATTTGAAACCTCGAAAACAATTCAACCACAGTCAAAAAAAATTGATTTGATTTCCAATTCCAATCATGGTCGGGTCCATTGTCCGCCAAAAATGGCGGAGATTTCAAGCTGGCATGACGGTGGAATTGAATTGAACTGATTTGGGCCGGTTCAGAAGCCCAAACACACGATAACTTTTTTTTTTTAATTAAAAATTGGACAATTATTTATTTTAAATAAATAAAATGTTTCTTCTCCCACTTTTTTACAACGGTCTCTTCTACTCTCAAAATTTTAATAGTGGTGAGCAGGAAAGTGTTTTTTTCCTCTTTTTTTAATTTCGAGTTATTATTAAAAGTTTGCATTATATGGTATTTGCTATATGCCTAGTTTAATATCCGAATATCCCTCTAATATTTAGAGACATTATTATATAAGCTTGAAAATGTGTCATGTAGGAGTGAAAAGTTCATTTAGGTTTTACAAAAAGGAAAAATAAAAATTGAATGTATATGTTTATTGCACACAAGAAATTATCTAAAATGTTTTTATTTATTAGTCTAAAAAATGTTATAGTGGCTTAAGAAAACTAATACCATAGAATAGAAAGTCACCAGATTGTTGGAGAAAATAATGTTATGCATTATACATTCTTATAACTCTTTAATTTCTTGAAGGTTCAAGAAACTAATTCATTCACTCCACCTCCCAACTCATCTAATTCAACTGCTTTCGTAATGCTTATATCAATTGAAAAAGATTAAAATTGTTTCAATCAAATTAAGTGATTTTTTTTATTATTCATAATAGGTAGAAAAATGTAATAGTTTCTTTAATTCGAATTCCTTTTATTTATGAAATTTGAATTGCCTTTAAAAAGATATCCATATTGACCTTAGGTTTTTTTCAATATAAATAAAGGGTAAAGACGTATGCTACAAGATTATATGTTTTACTATGCTTTATGCAAAGTATATGTAGTTAGCACAACCGTTTTAACATCGTAAATACAAAAGAAGAAGATTCAAAATTCAAAATTCAAACTTTACCATGGTTCAACTTAAAATAAATAGTTATTATTATATCTCCAAATAAAGTCATACAATTTAATGCTTGGGTCATGTTGGCAAAATTTTACAAAACAAAACTTGCTATTTTTTCCTTAATTATTTGATAAACCCATTTTAAATGCAAAAAATAATAATAAATTCATATAACCAAACCATGCCACTTGATTGACCCCAATACATAGTGGGTTGGCTCCATTTGTCCTACCCATATAGAATAGTTTATTTGAATTTGAATTCATAATAACACCATTAAGTGTAGTTAATTGATTAAGGTAAAACATCAGTCTACAACCAAACAATCTAACCAATATCAATATCAACATACAATCTAACCAATATCAACATCAACATCAACATCAACGTCTTCATTTCCGTCCTCATTCGCATTCAACCAAAATTACATTTAAAAGTTCAACTGTCTAACACATATCAACTACAAAAAGATCATTTAGAGACATATCAACGACCAAAAAATCATTAAAAAAACATACTTCCCATAAGTACCTAATTACATGCAGAGTTACTTAATCAAAAAATATATATATGCATCCAACACCCAATGACGGACAATGTGTAACCCTATTGGAAGTACTTAAATTAATGCGGCAAAAAAGTTAATTAAACATCTTAGGTTCTAAAGATTTGAAAAGAAACTTTAAAATCTAGGTTGTTGCTCAATTAATAGCTTTTATTGAATATGACCTATTAAATTATTGGACTAAATTTTCTTAATTTTCCTACTTATTAATACCTAGACTTTCATATTTATTTCATAAACATAAATTTTAGTCGTTCACCTTCATAAAAAATAGTTTGGATCATTGTTATGTTAGTTAGACTATTGTTAGATAGAATTTTGACCGACAACTAAAATAAACTTTTGTGCAAAATTTATCACTTAAAAATAAAAAGATTAAAATAAAACTAGGACCGAAATAATATTGAACTCTAAGCTAGTTTTAGTATATAAAAACATGACACTATACAGCCCAAAATGTACAAAAAGTTAAAAGTTGTATCATATGATATAAATTCTTATATTAATCATTGAGAAAATTTCAAAAGGAAAAGAAGAGAGAGAGAGAGAATTCATAATTCATCAAGTGTCGTACTAAATAGTTATATAGCAAGTTCAAGAAAAAGAAGGAAAAATGAAGACATGAAATTTCTGCATTTTAAAGATTTCCAGATCCAAACGTAGATGAAAAGATTGAAAGTTTGAATCAACAAGTTCTTGAATTAAAAAAGAAAAAAAAAATCCCGTTCTTCCCCTTTCAAAGTTTGCAAATTCATGTTCCAATGATAAAATTTGAGTTTCTCAGAAATTATAACAAAACATCATATTGATTCAAAGGTATTATCAATTCGATTCTGAAACCCGTAAAGAATCAATGAATCGTAACGAAAGGTAAGGCTGTACTGTACAATGTCCGAAGCCGCAAGCGATGAAGGACTCAAAGTCAGATCAAACCTACCAATGCCTGCTCGTGCTGATGGCTGCCGCCGGCGCCGACCCACCAGGGCTTGAGGGAACCCAAATGGCTGTTGCCCTCTTCTTCGATTGGCGCCGGAAGATTCAGATCCAGGTAGTCCCTTATTTCTGCCTGTGGTTCCGGTTTCTGAATCGCCGTCGTTTGTGGGAATTTTTTTCTGGACTCTGACCCACCGATCAAGTGGGACCTCTTATGGCCGCCCAAAGCTTGGCCTGAACTAAAAATTTTGGAGCAAATTGAGCATTGGTGATGCTTTCTGTTCTTTTTCTCATACCCCATGTCTGATTCTTGCTGATTTTCCATCTCTAAGACTGTGATTGTGGGATTACTTTCAAAAGTTGGGTCGTTAGAAATCTCTGTTTCGATGCTATTTTCACTGCTTTCTGTCTTTGAGACCAAGCATCCTTTGGTCTTCTTGTGGCTGGCTCTATGCCCACCAAGTGCCTGATATGAGTGAAAGATTTTGTGGCAAGAATTACACTGGAATTTGCTTCTCTTTTCTCTGATTTTGTATGCTTCTGAGTTCAGATAATGGGGTGGTGATCTTCTGTAGGAGTTTGACCTCAGTTCCTGATTGGAAAGCTCATGAAACTTTCTCTGATCTGTACTGAACTTGCTGGAAATGAACTGAGGTTGATTGAACTCTGTTCGGTTGTTGGAACTTGACCCAAATCTGTCAATTTGCTGAGACTTCTCATCGTTCTTGCTCACCTTGATAACAGAAGCACTGAATTCTGAGTTTGACCCTTCAAATTTGAGATACGCAGAATCCATCTCGCTGAGCTCCATTTTTCTGCTGTGAAATTCTCTCAGTTTCACCATCTTACCACTTATGCATACAGTTGGAATAGCTTCAACAGCTTTGGAGAAGTGAATTTTTGGAACCAGAGATGGAACTTGCTTTGGCATAGAGTCGTTGTCAGATGACTCAGTGGTTGAATAAAACCCACCCACATCTCTAGAAAGCATCATTAAACACAAAGCAACCTCTTCTTGTTCTTGATCATTCTGATCAGAAACAGATGAAGAAGCAGCAGCACCAAATGAAAAGGAAGATGAAGTATCAGCAGCCATGTACCTTGTTTGTCTTCTAGATCTCTTCCCTCGATTTGCAGCTGCAATTTCACTGTCTGATTGGCTATCCAACTCCAAATTACTAGACACTCTCTCAGTTTCTGTCGAGTGACATTTCATGTGGCCAAACAGGGCCTTCCAAGACTGAAAGCTTCTACCACATTCTCTGCAAAATCTGTCCTCGGCACTAAAATCAGCAAGCCTGCAAGTCTTTTTGGGGTTCTTCCTAAGACTATAACCATCAGAAAATCCATCTCCCAGAAAATTGTCCATGCCAGAGTTGCTTCCAGCTTTTTTCAAATTCATCTTCCTCAGATTTTCACCAGTTTCAGCTTGATTGTTTATCAAATGGGACCTCATATGACCTCCCAAAGATCTCCCGCAGGGGAAGCTCCTGTTGCATAACTTGCAGAAGTGTTTCAATACTCGATCAGCCTCCATGGACAAGAAAACTAGAATTCAAGGAAGAAGCAGTAGAGAGATCTAAAATCCAGCCAACCAAAGCTCAGAAATGGAAATAATTGAAAAGAAACAAGAAGACCCAGATCAAATAATTAAAGTGGGGAGCTCAAATTTAGTGAGTAAAGTGATAAACTCCACCAGAGCAGAGCAAGCTTGATGTTTTCTTTTCTTTTATGTTTTTCCTTTTTTTGATCTGATGACAGAAAACCCATCTCAGATTTGATGAATTCTAGTCATGGAGAAAGAACAGGATCTGATGCACAAAAGGTGGAAAAGGAAAGCTTGGTTAATGTAGTTCTACTACCTTTTTCTCTCACCACTACCTTCTCTTGGGCAGTTGAAAGTTTTAAGGGAGGCAAATAAAAAGAAAAGGGAAAAAAGGCAAATTGTTAGGAGTTTGCGGAGGTGCTACTTTATTGCTAATGATGGAGCTGAACAAAGCATGGAGGAAAAATTAAGAGGGGAGCAAGAGAAGACTCTCCCTTGTTTGTTCTGTGTGTGGTGTGGACTATGTTGGGAGGAGAAATCCATGCATGAAAGCAAACTCATAAAGAGAGAGAGAAATGGGTAAATAAGAAGAAAGCAAAGCAAGGAGCACGTGCACCAACTGAAGTGACCCACAAATCCAATGGCCCAAGATTTGTCCTGCTTACTGCTCACTATCCCTATGGTTCAGGAACCTCCTAAACTAACTGTCTTCCTAACAATTCCTTCCTTTGTCTTCCTCTAAAGGAACTGCATCTCTCTCTCTCTCTGTGGGCCTGTTGTTCATCATTTGGACTTATCTCTCCCCTTTTCTTTATTATTTACCATCCAAAGTGACAGGTTTCAAATGGAGCAGTTCAAAATTGGTTGAGGGTACACCGTTCAACCAACATGATTATATGGCATAGTTTAAGATCATAAATTTAAGTCCTTTATACGTCTTATGTGACACATACTCCAGTTGTATATACCAAACTTTTGAACCACTTTACGTCTTATGTTCAAATTCATTAGTGCATGGGAAAAAAGTGTAACAAGTGTAGAATGATAGAAATTGGAAGGGCATGGAGTTGAATTAATATTTACTTGATGTGAACCACCTTTTTTTTCTCTGTGGGCTGAATGAATAGTCAATGTTGCTTTGGAAACTTGAAACCACAATATCGCAAGATTGAACATGGAAAGCACCCTGCCTTTTGGGATGCAGATCTTCTCTCTTGAATATATAAATACTTTTTCTTTGCATAAATCGTAATTTCCACTTGTTAAAAAATTGTTTTAGAAGTTTCTAAAACAACTTTTCTTTTTTAACTCATGCTCCTATTAGGTTAGTAATTTTTTTTCCTAATAGTTTAACAACTCCTCATTGGTGAACAGTAACTTATGAATCATATCAAAAATTTCTATTTAAAAAATAATTCTTGAAAATAAGTCTACAGTAAAAAGCCAAAAATAGTATATGGTAATTAGATAATTTTTAGTGCTACTCTCGTGCGAAAAATTCTCTAAACTCGAAAGAACTTAAAGGACATTATACTTGTACAGTTTTAAGTCTTTTAATTTTGATTTCATCCCAAATATTTCATATCGAAAGTCCAAACATCTGAAAAACCATAGCTTTTTTTCATGGTCAAATCGTAGATCTCTCTCTTCTCTCTCTCTAGAAAAAGCCGGCTTTTGTTAAAGAGGTGGCCGGCTTGCTTGGCATTGGATACTAAACTTCATTAGTCAGTAATTAATAATGTCAGTGTCTTACTAGCTGCAAACAACCAAGCATTTGGCTTAAACACAAAGAATAATACTCAGAACATTTCTAGTACCACATGATTATTAATACTTATTACATTCATTGTTTGTCTTCTCACCATCGTAATAAAAATAACGTGGAGTCCACCAACATTCAAAAATTATTTATTTTTGATAAAATTCTAATGTAAATAAAGGAAGTATGGTACTGCCATAGTACTAGATCTTTTCTTGAATAATACTTATCCCTAACAAAAATTTCTAATGGTACGCAAATATTTACTTCCTCCCTTCATAATCTTACATATCATTAAGTGATAATTATTTTTTTTTTTCATGGGGCAAAGTTCACGCACACCAAACAGTATGGGCTCTTATTAACCTATTCATTTTTATTAGTTTTTTCGACTACATTTAATAGATAAGTGAATCCCATTAAAATTTTTTGCTCGTAAGAATCTACCACATCATAAAATCATGATAGGAGTAATTTTTTTTAAGTACGACGTAAAGAAGTGGAGGTTTGAACACGATTTTTTAGTCGACGATGCATGTTATAATCAGACTACTAGTGTAGGCAAGTGTTTTTTCCCCTCTTTTACCCTTTTGCTGCCACTTGACTTTGATTCTAGGCTGTTACTTGTCTCTTTATATCAGCTCAGCCCCTCCTTCAATTCCCCTTGTTTTGATCTTCGACCCTTGTAACAAGTGGGAGATAAATGGATCCATCCAACTTAAAAATAAAATAAAAGTTACAAGAAACAGCATATGGGTTGCTTTGAAAAACAGTGTATAAATATTTATTCCAAAGGGAGAATTGCATCCACATCTCCAGGTATTATTTTTGCAGCCAAACTGTGATGATCAAATCATTCATCTTTTCTTCTCTCTCTTACCTTCTCTTTATTCCATCATTGGAGAGAGACAACAAAAGGAGAAATGGGGTTTCACTGATATTTTCTGAAAACACCATAACTTGTACTACTGGAAACAAAGATGGAGATGGATCAAGTCTTGGCTTTTGTTTTGTGGGTCACATCACATCTCAACAAGGTCAAGAAACTGTTGCTTTTGGAGGGTTGGCTTTGGAGTAAAGAAAATTTGGGTTTCAAAAGTTTATGCTCCTCAAAATAATTTCACTATATTCTATGCTATACCATACTCCTTCAAAGGAAAGATTGGCAATTCTTCCCTCCTTGTCTTTATATTATAATGAACATCAATAATATAGACTCGGATAAGATGCTCTCCTTTGGCTTTATGCTTTCCCAACCCATTTCACCTCTTATTTTGCTCCACAATATTTTAAAGCCCGATCGCACACCGGTTAACAAATAAAACGAGAATAGCTGGAGAGATCCCATGAAGTCGATCCATCTACGTTGTCTTTATCGTCCCAAAGTAAGGGTTTCAMAATCTAATAAATTAGGCCTCTTATGCATTTTGTAGAGTGAGCAAACTAGTGCTATCTCACTTTATGAAGTGCTTGAAGAAGATAATAAACTGATGGGAAAATTGTATAACAAGAACAAATTGGTAGGCCCCAAGTTCTTGGGATAAACAATAATGTGGATTTATTTTTGAAGATTAGAGCATCTTAATCCACCATTAGATAGCCTTTGGTTATTTCTTGCTGTTTGGCTAACAAAGCCAGAGGGCACTGTATAGAAGAAGACACCTTATCCAAAGGAATATGGGTCGATCAATGCAAAAGTTTGATTACTACAAAACAGAATAGCTAACCTGCTTACTATAAATTAAGTCATAATCAAGGACCCAAAACAATTAAATTAATAAGTAAATGAATGATGAAAATTTTGTTTGCTAATTGTTATTCAAACCCTTCAGTGGCCAATGCCTTGACAATACAATATATAACATTTAAAACTTATCCAAATAGAAAGTAATCACCTAGATTTCTCCTTAAAAGAAAATATTAGCTTCATCATAGAACTTAAAAACAATGTTACAAACAAAAGCACTTTCTAGCTTTTTTGGATTCACTACTTCGCTAGTGATTCAAAATAGAGAGAAGAAAAATAGCATATCCAAGTTAAAGACTTGACTTGGGAGAGGACTTAAATAGAATCTAACAAGATGAATATCAACGTAGCCGCATATTTTGTATAAAAGTCTATCTATTTCAAGTATTTGCTGCATGAAAATGACGTAAACATTCGATTCACTCATATAATTTACAAACGTATACATCTACCGTGCACGTATTCTATATGTACATACCACAAATCTTTAGAATCTAAGATACCTTCAATTGTGGCCATATGAAGTCCCATGGAATTGGTAAGCCTAAAAGTTCAGAGTTAGGCCAAAAGAAGGATTCCAAAAGATTTTTAAAATGTCATGTGGAAGGTGACATGACACCAAAATGAGCAAGGAACCAAAGCCAAAGCCAAAATGTGTATGCATTGGCTTGAGAATATTCTAAGACTAAATAACATAGTTATCCACATCTCACAGTGAAACAGAAAACAAGTGACTTTTTCCATTAGAATCTTAATTTAATCTACAGACAAATCAAAGCCTAACAGTACAAAGCAGTTAGCTGTTAAAGGACAGATCTACTATTTATAAGTAATGTGTCTCCTACCTTGAACCATGATTGTGGAATCTCAAGTAGCTTCCAATGAAATTGCATTTCAACAATGTAATTAATGAATGAATATTTAGCACTATGTAGGCAGAACGTGAATCCCCTTTCCACTTGGAAAGTGAGCCAAAACACTAAATTAGTGGCTAAACATAATCAGGCAGGTGAAACATCATTGAAATTTTACTGCTCTCACCACTATCAAAAAGAAAACTCATTACCTTTACTTCTATATATTTGATTGGACAGACCAGATTTGTTTGGAGATAAAAGCACCCAGAGACTGTAATAGATTTAGAGGCACTGTTCCAAGTTTTAAGTACAAATGTAAAGACTTGGATCTGTTTCTAAAAGGACAAATTCTCAAGAATGGGCTAAGGGTAGTTTTTTCTAGTGTCCTTTCTGGAAGTTACATTTTGAACTAACTTTTTAAGTTGGCTTTCAAAAATGAAATTCATGGTCATGGAACTCAGCATCCACTTGCTTCTTGAAAGTAAATAAAGAACTACAATTTAAAGTCA